>SKCR01034274.1:0-266813 GCA_019454045.1 Zanthoxylum bungeanum
ACCTTTTACCTGTTGCCATGGTAAATCCATTTTGAAAATGCTTGAAAATAACTATATTTTCATTTATGAAATATGTCAGTTATAAATCAAAATCGCTTTCCTGAAAAGGAAACCTTTTGGAGGATGTTTACAACATCCTGACGATTTTATATACCGACAAACAAGGTTTGCGGGTTATTCGATCCATGTTTGGATCAATTCAAGCATAAGGTTCTTGGAACTGTCGTTTTGAAATAATCATAATGGTTTGATATTTGACTCAAAACGAAATAATTCCCATAAAGCAATTGGTGAAAGCTTGGCTTTCATAAATATTCTTTCAATAGAAATTCTCCGTAGAATTCTAGGGAGTAACAACCTTTATTCAAGGAATAAAGATCTACTGTGATAGATTTGGAGTTGTTTAACACTCTCTGGGAAATTGTACATTTAAAATGTACTTGATAGGGTGTCTCATACGCTTCGAGCATATGGAGTCACGATCAAGTTAATCCAAGTGATAGTCACTGGATTAAAGATTCAGAACATCTGTTAGTATCGGAGAGAACTAAAGATGCTGTCTTTAACTATGGAGAAGGAGAACTTGAAGTGACTGGGATCACCACTGCAAGTTTCCAAACAATTAAATACTGCGGTACTATAAAGTTTGAATAACGGGACAGTGAGCTGGAAATCTTCCAAGCGAGATAACTGTTGCCGAATAAACAACAAATGCGGATTATTGCTGCAGCTGAGGCAGCAATAGAAGTCTTTTGGGTCGAAAGTAAATCTAATTAGATTAGATATAGTTCTGTTAGCAGCTGAGCTAGGCGTCAGCACAGGCTAAGGAATTAAAGGTCTCATCGACGATCCAGATATATACTTCTATATCATCTGATTCGTTCGGATCATACATCGTGGCGATGTGATGATCGTATAAATCGCATCAAACGATAATCAAACAAATCCGCTGACGAAAACCTTTCCTCAGCAATTTGAGCGAACTTTACATAGTTCGGGTGTAGGACACTTGAGTGACTCGCTACGTGCCAAGTGGGAGATTGTTGGATAATATGACCCATAGCGTCACTATTTGCACAGATCATTGTGTTGTTGTAGCAAATTAACTATGTAATAAGGAAATTGCACTCTCATCATTTGTGATTAGATCACCATAGATATATAAATGAAGAGAGGTCCCTATGATTAGTTCCTGGATTGAGATGATATGAGACAGTATCAGTCCACGAAGGATTAATCATTAAATATCCCTAGCCGTAGTATTATCGAGACTGGACATCGATAATGCGGAATAGGCTAGTATTGCACTTGTGCGCGTTGTGAGGGCACAACGGCATAGTTCTCATATATATAAGTATTGGATACTTGTGCAAGTGCGATAGGAGGTCGTGTTTCACCGATGGTACGGGAAACAGCTTCGCTCTGGATAGACCCTTCGGAATCCCATTGGTATTATGACTAGGTGTCTATGGGAGGCCGAAATCAAGGTATGTGTATAGTCTTAACCTGAGACTTACATCGCTAATACTTACGACAATCGGTAAACTTTGGTTGTGGTGTGGGGAGCTTTAACTGGTTCTGTGTTTCACCTCTCTGGGTTTATCAGGAATCGTAGTGTATTGGATGTGATGTCAAGACGGAAGTGTCACTCCAGTCATAATGGAGATGATGTCACGCAGGATACGGTATTAGTGCTCTTAAGTGATGCGCATCCAATCGTGATATTATGACCAGGTCATGAATATCCGATTATAGAGACTAGTTACCAGACATCCGATATGGTTTTCGGACGGGGCAGACACTTATCCAGCCCCAGCCCTAGCACGTGATTATCCGATACTGGGCCGATATGCACAATACATTAGTATACTACGCTTGATACAGATCTTAATATTCTTAAATGGATATGTCCGGAGAATTGGGTAGACTTGGTGCTTTGCTAGGAGTCGACCTTGTCTCGTAAATCGGTAGAACGAGTACTTGGTACGTACGTGATTCGGATACTCCGACGACCGTATTTACTGCCAGATTATCCGGGGATCTCATGGGTCGCTTCCCGATAATCCACCGATGACGCACAACTCGCACTCTTGAATAATCTGGGATTATATAGAAGAGAGAGAAAATTAATCTAGGATTAATAACGGAGATATTTTATCCGGGATAAAATGTCGTCTAAAGAGAGAGAACGATTAATTTGGAGTTAATCGATGAATTAATATATTCGATATATTAATGAAATTAGATTTCGACGCGGAATTAAAATTAGATTTTAATTCGGGCAAACGAGTTAATTTAGAATTAATTCGTTAGCGACGTAAATAATAATTTCGCCAGGCGCAATTATTTATTTAAATTCGATTGAATTAACGTCGCGACGTAAGCAACGGTATTTCGGAAATATCGAACCCGAACGCGTGAGTGCACGTGGGCCCACTTTCATTTGGAAACGTGTGGGGCCCACATGACACATGTCATTCTAATGCTTTGCATGTAGATTGTGTACATTGCACTCAATGTCATTGCATGGAGTTTGAGTGTTTGACACTCTAAGCCATTGCATGTTTTGTGTCATAATTTTATTATTAATTTAATAAAAATTATGGCATAAATATAAATTGATTTTTGGTAAATCATTTTAACTTAACACAAAACTTCTTCTCTCTCAACTCTCTCTTCTCTCACGCCCAAATGAAGAAAATCTTCACTGGTTTGGAACCAGAAATGGCGTGAACAAAGGGAAGCCAAAAGTGGTTTCTCATGGTGAGAAATCAAGTGCTAGCACACTTACAAGTCTTGCGAAGGTGGTAGGGAGGTTCGACCATGAGGCGGGACTCATCCGATGGAGTTTGGAGCTTCGTTTTGAGACCCGAAATTCTGTTTTGCAAGGACAGTGGACTGTTGCAGTTTGGCGTGAAGGGCAGTACGTTTTTTTCCTTGATTCGTCTTCAAATCGACATAACTGATCAATGTGAGTATTCCGCTACCTCCGTTGATGTATTCATGCATTTATTCATGTCTTGATTTGATCTTGGGACCTTAGAAATAACCAACAAAATCTTCATGTTGGCCGAATAGGTATATGCCCTAATGTCTTGGCAATTTTGTTTTTGAACAATTGGATGTGTTGGAAATCATTTAGGATGTTGATTTAATGTCGATTGTGGGTTCGATTGAATTGAAACCAAATCGGACACAAAAATCCCTCCTTGGCCGAGAGTATTAAAGCATGTAATGGGTTTGATTTTTTCATTTATGTGTTGGACATGTGATGATGATAATGAACATGATTAATTGGACTAATTTGGTGTTTTAGAGAAATATTGATTTGGGTGATTAATCATGTAATGCACTTTAGGTAATTAAATTGCGAAATTGGATTTGTGTAATTTAATGAATTAGGCCTTTAAATTGTATTTGGGCTTATTTAGTTGTAATTGGGCTTATTGGGCTTGATTTTATCAAGATGGGTTTAGGCCAAATGGATTGGATCCAATGGGCCCAAAACCACTACCATAAAGCCCAAATGTGACTTAATAAACCTTTAAAGTTTAATTGGGCCTAATGGGCCTAAATTGATTTCTGGGCTTATGGGGTTACTCCTTGATTGGGCTTTGGTTGCCGAAGCCCACGCCTTAAAGAAATTAATTAAAGCCCATTAGACTTGAATTGAATTGACGTTGGACGTTAATCGGGCTTTGAGACCCGACGCGATTAAATTTGGAATTTAAGTCGAAAAGATTTATTAAATAAAATGTAGTATTTAATTTGGAATTGAATAGTGAATTAGTATTAAATACATATTAAATTTGATTTAATGTTGTAGTTTAATTTAATTCATGAATTCGTACTTTGAGTACTTATTCGCAAAACGAGTTTGACTCGACCAAAATCAAATCGTTGTTTGAACATTGGATGATCACATAATTATCAGATTAATTAATTTGATTATATTGATTGATAGCATGCTTTTGTGTGAATACGTGGTTGTGATGAATGAATAATGTATATCGGATGGATATTAGTCGGGTGGGGGCAATTTTGGAAATTATTGTAATAAATTCGATTTATTAAATTGGACCTGCGTGTCCAGCCTTATCACCTCTATTCTCTTTGTATTCTCTTCTCACATATTCCCCTCAATGTAAATGAGGTTTCTTTAGAAGTGTAGTGTAAGGGGTAGAAGTAATACAAGTGTTAGCTTGAGTGAGAAAGGGAGAGATTTGATCTAGGATCAATGTGTTAAGTATCCATCCGCATATCATTATTATTTTATTTTCATACTCGCTTTATTATGTGTTTAGAATGCATGTTTAAGGGTGTATGATGATGAGACCTTAACAAAGATAATTAAATTGGTAGCCAATTTGCACGCGAAAAGCCCTCATCAAATATCATGCGTCTTTTCCTTCCATTGAGTGATTCTTACTCAAGATCCTAGATTGGCATGGGTTGTTGGCCAAAGTCAAGCCCTTGTCCGTCGAAGATGTGTTTGAATCACGAGGCTTTGTTCCATATTGGTGTCTTGTCCAAGTTTTGGTTTGTTGGCCAAAGTCAAGACCACTTCTGTCCAACGACATTGATTACGAAGCTTCCATGGTCAATGGGTCCACGCTTGACTGGGATCACTAGGTTTGTTGTGCCAAAGCCAAGGCCTAGTTGATTCAGAGGAAAAAGGTTAGGGTATATATTCGATATATAGGCATATATAAGATATATGTTTCGGACTTGGATGTCCACCTACTGGATCTAGGAATTGGATTGGATCCAATTGATCTTAGAGATCTACCTAGTTAATTATCATACAATTTGTTGGCCAAAGTCAAGATTGTGTGATATTTAACGGGATCTTAGCCCACTAGGAAACACGGTTTCCCGAGTACTCGACAGAAGGTTAGAGGCTCGACGAAAAATAGTGGGAGGCAAGATTTGAATTTGCAATATTCGTTCAATTACTCGCCATACGCGCTCAAACAAATATCACTCGTCGTATATAAATTAAAAGTATTAGTTTGACTAATATTTAATGTTGTTTTAATAAATATAGTTGGACTATATACAAACTTATTCAATTATAGTTGATTAAATAATTGGATTATTGTAATCATTATAATAAATAGTACCTAATATAATTGATTAAATAGTTGGACTATTGAAATCAAGAAAGAATTGAAAAGTTGGATATTTAAAATATAATCTGGGATTAAAATATTTTAAATGATTTAATTTTCAAATTGGGAATAAATAATAGGTTACTTTATTTGATAAAATAACTTATTGAACCTAAGCCCAAAATTAAGCAAATAAGTAGAGCGTAAATCTTTGGAAGATTTATGTGATGATGACTTTAGTGCTTAATTTAATATACTTGTCAATAAATCTATCTTTAGATTTAAAAGTATTAAAATTGCAATTTATAATTCTTGGAAAATTAATTGACTATTCTAGTGGAGATAAAGTCAAGGTTTGCAATTGGGCATGTAGCACAAGGTGCACATCATTTCGATATTCTAAAAACCCAAGGCTTGGCCAAAAGTTTGTGAAATATTGAAAAGGATAATTGACATATCCCAAAGTGACTACCATTTGGATATGGCAGACACGAAGGAATTAAAGAAAGGGCAAGGCTCTTACTTTAAAAATGATTGTCAAAGTTATGTTCACGACTAGTATTGAAATTAGATTTTAAATACTTAGTGTGGTACATAAAATATATGTATTAATGTTCAGAATCTGCTTTGAGCAGGATACTGACTTCAAGCTGAGATTGCTCTGCGAATCAGAAATGGGACGAAAGTCGCTGTTTCGACCGTAGATACCTAAGTTTAGGAACTACCTTTTGGGTGTGTACCTATATTAGAAAACTGTTATAATGTAACTAGTTTGACTAGAGACATTATCTCTATATCAGTGTTTAATCCATTGTGGATAAACCTTTATATTCTAGAACACTAAGTGTTTCATTATATAAAGATGATACTGAGATAAACACATTAGATGTGAATAACAGAATTTATATTTTGAATATAATTAAAATCTCAAAAACATATAAAATGACAAATAAATAGCTCAAATTGATTTGATCAAGAAGAGACTTATTTGTGGCATTGTTGTCTAGGACAGAATTAAACAAGACTCGTATATCCGCACTTTTGAAGAGTGGGTACTAGGACTGATTTGACTATTCAAATAAAGTCTGCGAATCTAGTTTGTTAGGTAAAGTACCTAAAACACTATTTACTTGGTAATATTGTAAGTGCCACTGATCTGTTAGCCCTATTTATGGTGAAGTTAGTGGGCCCATATCTAGCTAGGCTAGATGTGAACATGAATATTTTGTGACCTTAACGGATGTGGCATCACGTTATGATTATGTGTTTCTTTTGAAGAACACATATCGGAAACTATTAGAGTTTCGACACGAAGTAGATAAACAGATCGACTATAGTATTATGCCGTCACGGTAAGACCGTAATGGAAAATACTTAAGCAGTAAGTTTCAAATATACATGAAAGAGTACAATATTCTTTCAGATGAGGACTCCTCCCGAGACACGTCAGTTTGACGGTGTGTCCAAACTAAAAACCGAATTTTGTTGGACATGATAAGGTTTATCACGAGTCGCTCTGAGCTATCATTTCCTTCAACAAGATATGTATTAACAGTGCAAAACTTATTTAGAATAAGGTTCCATAAAAACTGTTTGACAGATATCATATAGGATATGAACAGGAAAGAAACATGGTTTCTTATTCCTAATAATTTGGGTATGCCAGGCATAAAGTTTGGATGATACCAAACTAATGACCCAAATTGGATAAATGTCATACATAGGTTATCCTAATGGGAAACCATAAGTATAGTACTTATAAATCTCACATGAGAACGATATGATTATTGCTCACCATGCGGTTTTCCTGAGAGGAATACCGATATGCAGTGGTCAGTGGGAGGATAGTGATACTCGATGGAAATCGGAGTAATACTATTCATGGCATGAAGTCCTTATAGGAACACAAACAGTTCATCAATGATGAATCTGTACCATTAATCTTCGAATACACAAGAACCTCGTAGATCGGAGAGAGTCAGAAAACAACCTGAGGTATGGGTTTCTGATCTCACCTCATAAAGATATTAATATTGTGGAGGTATATCAACCGACTGCGTTTTGAGGAAGTGATACAATGTATCGACTCCCTATCATGGCAAAATGCCATGAGTCCGAAATGGATCCCATGTATAACAACTATGTTTGGATACTAGTTGTTGCACCGCAAGGCATTGTGCCTATTGGTACTATAAACGTCTTCAAGGAAGACATACATGGATGGCAACATACCTACTTACAAAGCTAGGCTTTTGACGAAAAGGTATCGTTATCAACATTGTGTTAATAACGGTTTAACCTTTTAACTGTTGCCATGGTAAATCTATTTTGAAGATGCTTGTTGATAACTGTATATTTCATTTATGAAATGTGTCAATTGTAGATCAAAATCGCTTTCCTGAAAAGGAAACCTCTTGGAGGATGCTTACAACATCCTGATGATTTTGTATAACCGACAAACAAGGTTTGCGGGTTATTCGATCCATGTTTGGATTGAAGCAAGCATAAGGTTCTTGGAACTGACGTTTTGAAATAATCATAATGGTTTATGATTTGACTCAAAACGAAGTAATTCTTGTGTATATGAGGAGGTTAGTGGGAGCGCACTGACAGTGAAATTCACATAAAACAATTGGTGAAAGCTTGGCTTTCATAGAAATTCTCCGTAGAATTCTGGGGAGTAACAACCTTTATTCAAGGAATAAAGATCTACTGGGATAGATTTGGAGTTGTTAACACTCTCTGGGAAATTGTACATTTAAATTGTACTTGATATGGTGTCTCATACGCTTCGAGCATATGGAGTCACAATCGGGTCAATCCAAGTGATAGTCACTGGATTGAAGTTAAGAACATATGTTAGTATCTCAGAGAACTAAAGATGCTGTCTTAAACTGTGGAGAAGGAGAACTTGAAGTGACTGGGATCACTGCTGCAAGTTTCCAAACAGTTAAATACTGTGGTACTATAAAGTTTGAATAACGGGACAGTGAGCTGGAAATCTTCCATGCAAGATACTGTTACCGGATAAACAACAAATGCGGATTATTGCTGTAGCTGAGGCAGCAATAGAAGCCATTTGGGTCAATAATAAATCTAATAAGATTAGATATGGTTCTGTTAGCAGCTGAGCTGGGCGTCAGCACAGACTAAAGAATTAATGGTCTCATCGACGACCCAGATATATACTTCTATATTCATCTGATTCGTTCGGATCATACATCGTGGCGATGTGATGATCGTATAAATCGCGTCAGACGATAATTATGTAAATCCGCTGATGAAAACCTTTTCTCAGCAATTTGAGCAAACCGTACATAGTTCGGGTGTAAGACACTTGAGTGACTGGCTATGTGCCAAGTGGGATATTGTTGGATAATATGACCCATAGCGTCACTATTTGTACAGATCATAGTGTTGTTGTACAAATTAACTATGTGACAAGGAAATTGCACTCTCATCATTTGTGATTAGATCACCATAGATGTATAAATGAAGAGAGGTCCATATGATTAGTTCCTGGATTGAGAATGATATGAGACAGTATCAGTCCGCGAAGGATTAATCATTAAATATCCCTAGTCGTAGTATTATCGAGACTGGACATCGATAATGCGGAATAGGCTAGTATTGCACTTGTGCGCGTTGTGAGGGCACAATAGCATAGTTCTCATATATTTGGGTATTGGATACTCATGCAAGTGTAATAGGAGGTTGTGTTTCACCGATGGTATGGGAAACAGCTTCGCTCTGGATAGACCCCCTCGGAATCCCATTGGTAGTATGACTATGTGTCTATGGGAGTCCGACATCAGGGTAGGTGTATTTATATTTAATGAATGATTTTATTAAATACACATTAATTAAATGTCAAATTGTGATATTTGACATATATCATTAATATATATGTATTTGGATTATTTAAAGTAAATATAATACATATATTTAAATAAATATTTAATTATTAAATAATTAAAGTAATTAAAAATATAAATATCTTATATTATGATTAAGTTAGGAAATGGCTTAATATGATTAGATACACTTGTTAATATTCATTTAATGTTGTAATGTACAACTTTAACAAGTCAATTAATACTTATTATATTGAAAAAATAAAATAAAATATCTAGATATTATTTCACCTAAGTTTCGGCCAAATGGGAAAAGGGTACATAGTGTTTTTGTTTCATTTTCTTTCATTAGGTTAAGTTACCAAATATTATTACAAAGAAAGTTTGAGAGAAACGTTGGAGAACAAATGAAAACCTTAGCAAAAGTTAGATTTTTGTAAGTTTTTCTAACTTTCTTCAACTAGAAAATTATTTCTATGTAATAAAATGGTTGGAAACTTGAAAGAAAGATGCTAGCATGTATGTTAATTAAAGTAAGCTTACAAATGGTTATTAAGCTCTCTTTTGGTTATTTGATAATCATGTTGTCATTCTAGAGTTGTTAGGCCAATCAATGATGACCTATAATTGTTCTTGAGTTGTTTCAAAGTGGTGAGACTTGTTTGGTGTGGTAGAGACTTGATTGAAATGTTGGATTTGTTTAATTTGGAGTAATTTCTTCAATTTAAAGAATTTGTAAAATTAGGGTTTATACCCTTTCCAAATTTGGGGCTTTTCATACTTGTATTGTATAATGATGTATATATGATGTATATAAAATTTGGTGTTGATTGCATTTCATCTAGACTTGTTTTGAACAAGATTGGACCAAAATGTACAAATTAGAATCCTAAGGGGGTTCTCAGCAATTTTGGCATTTTGTGGCTTTTGAGTTGCAATTTGTATTTTGATGTATTGGACATGTATAAATCATTTTGGGAATGATTTGGAATCACTTAAAATTATATTTAATAATTTGAAGACTGAAATGATCAAAATTCAAAGTATGAGGGGTCTCTCGGTAGTTTAAGAAAAATATGATTTTTGGGTAAGAATTTCAGTTTGTAAGTATTGAGTAATTAGAATAAATAAGTTTATTTTAATTGCACAAGAAAAATTATTGAAATCAGAAAATTTTGATTTACCGTGTTCTGCTGCGTTTACGCGGATTTGCCCCTAAAAACCCTAACAATAAGCATGGTCTACAAATGTTTACGGGCTAAGGTTTGGAGTTACATAAGTACGGGAGCAAAAATTTAGATTCTAATAGTCGCTAAGAATTCAGTGCTCAACACCTAAATTTGAAAATTCACTGTAACTAATTGGGAATAAATCCGGGTCTGTAATCTTAATAGAATAGTCCTTATTATGTCTAGTTTATGTCAGTTTTTATGGATCTAAATTTTGATTTCAGAAACTCAAGTTATAAACCGAAGATCAAGGGTTGTTCGGAAAAACAATTGGGTGCAGAGGCAACAGGTCAGTCAACTTCAAAAATTTGGTTCGGCCTCATCTTAAGGTCAAAAACTATGATATTCAGATATGTTACTCCATTATGTGTCTAGTTTATCCATAATCTTACAGATCTTTATTTCGACCTACACAACCCAACTTATAATCATATCATTACAAACTACTTAGGTAAGGCAGAAACTAAAATATATGCAGGGCAGCCAACTTCTAAAATTTGGCCTAAATTCATATTAAGTTCAAAAATTACATTTTTTTGAATATGTTGTTCTTTTATATGTTTCTTTTACTTTGAATTTCATGGCTTGGAAAATGGATTCCTAAAACGTAAGTTATAAGCTAAACATCACAACCTTTCGTTCTATCATGTCTAATTCTTTCAAAAGAAACAAATTAAAGTTCCCTCAAACCCTAGATGCGAAAATGGATTACATAAATTTCATTCATGACACATGAAAATAAATATGGAATAGGGATAAGAAACCTTACTTGTTTGAGGGAACTTCATTGCTCTTGATTTTGGGCGTGAGTGTGGAAGAAAAAAAAAACTTGAGAAGCCATGGCTTGAAGGAGCTTCCAATGTGAATTTGAAGTCAATGAATAGTAGCATTGTCTAAAAAACGTGGGATTAAATAATAGAGGGGCTGATTTTATTATTAAAATAATTATAAGAAATCATAATAATGGAGACATTTCTAGAACAGTCCATAAGTAACATTGTTCATGCGACTTTGACTTATATTTTTAGCCTAGTTCAGGTCTGAATTTGGAAATATATTTAACAAAGAAGTTGAAGATCTTAGTTTAAGCTTTCTGATGATATGAAATTTGAAAAAATTAGAGATCGTATGAAAATGTTAACGCTGAAATACGGAAAAAATGCCAATGACTCAGATAAATAATAAAAGTGTTGAATCTGAAAATTTATCCGAGACCTCCAAACGGGATTCCTATGGTGTGAAACCTATTTTTTATATTATTTTTAAATTTTCAGTGTCAGGTGTTATGCATAATAATTCACTCTACCGAGTATGATCGGTCCGACCTGGGTGTTACAACGTGGGTGACCGTCTAGTATCTTTACCTCGATGTAAAGTCCATACAATCATTAGTTTCTATAAATCGGAACATTTCATATGGCATAAAAGAATATACTATACATGAACACTTAATCTTGCTGAATATTATAGATATCTATGGTTTCTATGAATTTTACGAGCTTAGATTTGGAGTTATAAATGTGTGGTAGCAGAAACTTAGATTTTCCTAGTCGCTAAGAATGCAGTGTTTGACACCTAAATTTATAAATTCGCTGTAACTAATTGGGAATGAATCAGGGGCTGAAATATTTATAGAATTGTCTTTACTATGTCTAGTTTATGACAAGTTTTACGAATCTCAATTTTGATTTCGAAAACTCAAGTTATCAACCAAAGTTCAGAGACTGTTCAAGCTAAGAAACTTATTGCAGTGGCAGCAGGTCGCCCAATTTAAAAAATTTTGTTCAGACTCATCCTAAGTCTAAAAATTATGATTTTTGGATATGTTACTACCTTATGTGTCTAGTTTATCAAAAATTTTATGGTTCATCAATTGTACATCAAAAACACAAATTATAACTAATATAACAGTTATAATTTCGCCTAACTTACGGATTATAGCAGTTACACTTATTACCTAACTTACGAATTTCGCCTCCTTTAAAAATCATCTTCCTCTAGACATGGAGAATTCGGCCAGCCCATAGGGAAAATTGGGAATTTTCAAAATCTAAGCTTAATCCATGTGTAAACTATCATGAAATGCATGAAAATGCATATTAATCACTTTATTAAGGCTAAAATACAATGTTTGATTTCTAGGGTTATATATGGACGAATTGGGGCTTTCTAATTTCTTGCTCAAAACTGAAATAAAGAAGGGGAAAGAAGAAAAGAAGCCTACATGGCATGAAATCAAGCTTGAAATCACCATTTTTCTCTTGAGAATGGCGTGGATGAAGAAGAAAATAGAGAGCTTTAAAGTTGCTTTATTCACATTTTTCACAAAATCAAAATGATGAAGGAATAGTGTTCTGTTTATAAAGGAGAGGGACTGATTTTATTAATAAAATAATGATAAAAATAAAAAAAAATGCGGACATTTCTAGAACAGTCCACTGTAACACTGTTCATGCGACTTTGATTTGTATTTTGACCTAGTTCGTGTCCGAATTTTAGAATATATTTAACACATAAGCTGTAGGTCTTAGTCTTAACTTTTCGATGATATAAAATTTATGAAAACCGAGATAAAAAAAAAAAGTCACGTCTAGATTACTAAAACTACCTTGTTGACTCTGTTAAGCTAAAATGAGGTATTGAAATTGAAAATTTGTCTGGGACCTCCATACAAGATTCCTAAGGTACAAAATCTATTTTAATATTATTTTACGAGTTCTAAAATTTTTAAAAAAACTAAAAACTCAAATAAAAATTTATTCCGAGCCGCTGTAATTTTATTTAAGCTATAGTGCAAAGTTTCGGCTTTTACAATTTTCCACCTTTAAAATGATTTGTCCTCGAATAAAAATACATAAAGGTAGGTAATATACCTTATTCCTTGAATCATATTAGGCCTGGAGCTTCCATTTAGATAGTCAACAATTGAGGAACCAATCCTTCAATAATTTTCAGATTCTTAAATGGTCTTTAATATTCATGTTGCTGTCGTATTCCTAAAATCGAGTAGCTTACAAAAATGCAATCTTTAATCCTTGATTCATGAGTCATACCGTGCTACTGATTTTCTGAGAAATCTATATAACTATGTCCCTTACTCCTCAACTTATGTCTTCTTCGATTAGTTCCATATATAACGAATGTTAACATGGAGTCTTGTTCTAGTTAGGGAAACGTAGTTCGCACCGCTTCCTTTCCAACACATGGAAACCCTCACAAGGACATAATAAATACAGAATCAGGCTTACCTTAACCTGAAACTATTTATTTCTCAATTTGTAGCATCCGTAACATGAACCATCTCGATCATTCCTTGTCATGAACTATATACATAATTCATGCTTGCTAGATGTCGTGCCACACTTCATTTATTCCATTGTCCTACCGTCATTTTCACTAATATAAATTGAATCCATCTTTGGAGCATACCTGTAGGACACAGAAATCGGCAACGCTGTTCCAGGCTCACAGCCCGGTCGGGAGTACAGAGTAGCCCACAGGGGACTAAACCGGAGAATAAAGGAGTCGCCACCCAGCGTGAACTGGGAAATGATTTAAGGCCACACTCACCCCTCGCAAAGGAAGACCTCAAACCGCTGGGTTTGGAATGGTCTCTTACTTATGCCACTTGTAATGAATGGATTTATGTAATAATATAACCAAGTCTACGCAATATACATACGCAAGAATAACCTATATCTAAGTTTGCATACGACCTATATCTAAGTTTGCATGCATAAAAGTAAGTCGGAATAACGGCAAAAAAACAATCTCGTGAACACATTAAATTGATAAACATGGCAATATAAATAAATAATAATCTAAACATAAACATAGAAGATATATAATTAAGTTCCTAATGCGAAAGAAATAACTAAATCATGCTTGGAAATAACATGCTATTTCTAATAACACAAGATTAGATGAAACGAAATATGTGCGTTTCTCAAGCGGTACGTGGAGTTGTATCCCAAGTACAGACCGCACTACCATCCATTCGGATTCGGCTACGAAATTTACATCTAGGTTTCCATCCGATATACCACAAGAGATAACATAAAATTATTCATCCAATAACCATAACATACATGAATCAAAGATACGCATGCAAAAGAATACTAATAAATAATAAAAAATGAACGGAAACAGATAAAAGGGTGCCCTCAGGTCTTACCTTTTAAGTCGCCTCTTGGAAGTACATTACACGGTTGTCGGAAAGGTCAATGCTCCGCAACTCCTCCGGTTCACTGGTTTTCTGTTTTCCTTCGTCGCCTCGCTGTTTTGGGCTGCTGTTTCCTCTGGTTTTGCTGCTGTTTTCTGGTCTTTATTTTTGGTTGTTGTTTGCGGTTTTGGATGTAGTTTTTGGTGGATTGGTTTGCGGTTTTGGGTGCAGTTTTTACTGGATTGGTTTGCGGTTTTGGGTGCAGTTTTTAGTGGACTGGTTTATGGGTTTAAAGGTGCAGTTTTACGGGTTTAAATGTACAGTTGTTTTGGGGTGTTTAGGCGTGAATTAGAGGGATGTTTCAAGGGCTATGTGGCATGAAGTAGGGGGCTGTTTGAGGGGCTGTGTGGTGTAAAGTAAGGGGCTGTTTGAAGGGCTATGTGGCGTGATGTATGGGCTGTTTGAAGGGCTATGTGGCGTGAAGTAAGGGGTTGTTTGAAAGGCTGTGTGGGCATGTAGTAGGAGGCTGTTTGACGGGGCTGTGTGGCATGAAGTAAGGGTTGTTTGAAGGGTTATGTGGCGTGAAGTATGGGGCTGTTTGAGGGGCTGTGTGGTGTGAAGTAGGGGGTTGTTTGAAGGGCTGTGTGGCGTGAAGTAGGGAGCTGTTTGAAGGGCTGTGTGGGCGTGAAGTAGGAGGCTGTTTGAGGGGCTGTGTGGCATGAATTAAGGGGCTGTTTGAAGAGCTGTGTGGGCGGGAAGTATGAGGCTGTTTGGTACGGCAATGGAGGACTGATGGTGCGGCAATGAAGGACTGATTTGGTGTTATAGTTGGGGCGGCAATAGAGGGGTATTCTCCTTATGTTGGATGTGAATGAGCTAGGGGTCTAAGAGTTTGGTTTGGGTGTCTTTTTATAGGAGAGGGTTGGGGTTCTCCTCATTCGGGTAGGAAAGAGATCATGTAATTATGGGGGGTATCTCTATTTAATGTGTCATAAGGAAAAATCTATTCACTTTAGGAAGGTAATTTGTGGGATTTGATTTTATTTTATTTAGTTTAGGCATGTGATTTAATTTAAATAGAAAGGTAATTTGTGGGATTTGATTTGATTTTATTTAGTTTAGGAATGAGATTTAATTTATTTAGAAAGGTGATTTATGGGATTTGATTTGATTTTATTTAATTTAGGAATCAGATTTGATTGGATTTTAACATGTGTTTAATGTGTTTGAATATTTTTGGATGTGATTTAATGGGCTTGGAGGCTTATGGGCGTGTAGGATGGCTAGTTGGTGGGCCTGGGCGTGTGGTTGGTGGTGTGTGGCTTGGTGTGGGTTGCGAGGATTTTGGGCCGAGGATAAGTTTTTAAAATAGAGATCCAACAAGCAAACCCGAGGCTAAGAAAATGAATTAAATCCAACAAGGTATTGATTTTGGAACTTTCCCTTCCGACGTCCGTTTCCCGCGACTTCCGCGACTTAAAGGGTAGTACCTCCATATGAGGCTCGTCATCGAGACTTATGCAAAAATGTAATGCCTACAGTCGCCCCCACTTTGATAGGACTTGTGCAATGTGTGACAATGACAATCCTATCAAAGTTATGCATGCATTTTTACTTACCTGGCTCGCAGTTGCTGCTTGACTTGCTGTTGTTCTGAGATGTTTCAAGTTGAGTTGATCTGGTGGTGAGGTGTCACGAACCCTAAGGTTCATCCCTGCAAGATGTTGTGACCTCTAGGATTCATTACCAAACTGAGTTGATGTGAGGTGGTTCATTCCCGAACCGTTACTGTGAGGTGGTCCATTCCCGAACCATTACTGAGTTGAGATGAGGGTCTTATTCTCGAACTGTGATGAGGGTTTTGTTCCCGAATTGAGTTGAGATTGATGGCGAGGTGCTGTGACCCCTGGGTCTTGTTCTCGAACCACCAAGTGGGTTTTGTTCCTGAAGTGAGCTGGGGGTCTTGTTCCCTAATTGAGTTGTGGGTCTTGTTCCCGATTGTGATGAGGGTCTTGTTCCCTGAATTGAGTTGCGATTGATGGCGAGGTGTTGTGACCCATGGGTCTTGTTCCCGAACCACCGAGTGGGTTTTGTTCCCAATTATGGGTCTTGTTCCCAAATTGAATCGTGGGTCTTGTTCCAGATTTTGATGAGGGTCTTGTTCCCTGAATTGAGTTGCGGGTCTTGTTCCCGATTGTGGGTCTTTTTCCCAAATTGAATTGCGGGTCTTGTTCCCGATTGTGGGTCTTGTTCCCAAATTAAGTTGCGGGTCTTGTTACCGATTGAATTACGGGTCTTGTTCCCGATTATGGGTCTTGTTCCCAAATTGAATTGTTGGTCTTGTTCCCGATTTTGGGTCTTGTTCCCGATTGTGGGTCTTGTTCCCAAATTGAATTGCGGGTCTTATTCCCGATTGTGGGACTTGTTCCCAAATTGAATTGCGGGTCTTGTTCCCGATTGTGGGTCTTGTTCCCAAATTGAATTGCGGGTCTTGTTCCCGATTGTGGGTATTGTTCCTAAATTGAGTTACGGGTCTTGTTCCCGATGCTACTACCTGACCCTGAAACTAGGGTCTAGAGGCGTTAGTATCGCCGTCCCCCACATTCCTCTACATGTGCACATGTTCTCTGTCTGTCAATTCCAAACTGTATCCAGTTATATACTTTGGTGGATTTTTCCCCATATGCCCCGAAAAACATAAAACATGATCTGAAAACACTTCTTTCTCAAATGTAACTTAAATCAGAAGCTTTTATATAATAACTGTAATAAAAAAGATCTATCGCCCTAAAGCATAAAAAGTAAATATGTTACAAAAATAACAACATGAAAATCAATTTAGAAGAGTAGTGCCCACTCATAGTATTCAGAATCTGGCAGGTGCTATACTGCTTCGTCGAAGGAGATTGCAACTCCTGCAATGGTCTATAGGTGATAACTTGATTAGACTAAAATCTATGAGATAAGTTCTGGAACTAAGCTAAACTATTAAATTCAAGTACATGATATTGTTGGAAAATTATGACCCATAGCGTCACTATTTGTACAAATCATTGTGTTGTTGTACAAATTAACTATGTGACAAAGGAGATTGCACTCTTATCATTTGTGATTAGATCACCTAGATGTATAAATGTTGAGAGGTCCCTATGATTTGTTCCTGGACAGAGAATGATATGAGACATTATCAGTCCACGAAGGATAAATCATTAAATATCCCTAGTCAGAGTATTATCGAGATTGGACATAGATAAATACGTAAAAGACTAGTATTACACTTGTGCGCATTTGTGAGAGCACAACGACATAGTTCTCATATATTTGGGTATAGGATACTCATGCAAGTGTAATAGGAGGTTGTGTTTTACCGATGGTACGGGAAACGGCTTCGTTCTGGATAAGACCCCCGCGGAATCCCATTGGTAGTATGACTCTGTGTCTATGGAGTCTGCAATCAGGGTAGATGTATTTGGTCTTAACCTGAGACTTACACTGCTAATGCATATGACAATCAATATACTTTGGTTGAGGTCGTCCAGGGCTTTAACCGGTTCTGTGTACGCCAATATTGGGTATATTGAGAATCGTAGTGTGTTGGGTGTGATGTCAAGACGGAAGTGTCACTCCAGTCATATGGAGATGATGATCACGTAGGATACGGTACTGGTTCTCTTAAGTGCTGCAGCCATCAGGATAATATAACTTGGTCATAGTTATCCGATATAGAGACTAGTCACCAGATATCCGACATGTGCTTCGTACGGGGCAGACACAATTCCAGCCCCAGGCCTAGCACGTGATCATCCGATGCTAGACAGAAATACGCAATACTACGGTATACTACGCTTGATACAGATCCTTTATTCCTGAAAGGATGTTTCCGGAGAATTGGGGAGGCATGGCGCTTTGCTAGAGGCCAACCTTGTCTTGTAATTCGGTACAAACGTAGTACGAGGTACTTACGTGTTCGGATAGTCCGACGACCGAATTTACTGCCAACATATCTGGGGATCTCATGGGATTAATTAGAAGAGAGAGAAAATTAATCTGGGATTAATTAGAAGAGAGAGAAAATTAATCTGGGATTAATATCGGAGATATTTTATCTGGAATAAAATATCCATTAAAGAGAGATAACGATTAATTTGGAATTAATCGAGAAATTAATATATTTGATATATTAAACGAAATTGGATTTCGACGTGGAATTAAAATTAGATTTTAATTCGGGCGAACGAATTAATTTGGAATTAATTCGTTAGCGACGTGAATAGTGATTTCGCTAGGCGTAATCATTTAATTACGACGCAACGGTAAATTCGTTAATTTAGAATTAGCGAACCCAAGCCCGAGATAATTTGTGAGCGCATTCGCATTTCGAATTCGAGTGCGGCAAATCAAATCAAGCATCAAATCGCTAGTCGCATCTAGTGTCACATCAAGCGTCAAATCATGTCACTTTGAATGATGTGACAATTGATTGGATTGATTGATTGATAAGACTTGATGTGAGTTGTTGGAATGGTTGTTGGCTTTTATTTGTTTGACTTTATAAAGCCAAATTCACATGAAATGCTTGTGAAATTCATATGAGTGTATATATTACACAATTTGGAAATTCAACCAACATTCTCTCTTTCTTTCATCTTTCTCTTCACGCCTAAAGTGGCTTTATTTTCTGTTTTCTGGTTTCTGAAACCGTGAGCAGTGAGGGGAGCAAGAGTGTGGTTTTGTGGCAAAATCACAAGTGCTAGCACACTTACGAGATATGCGAAGGTGATAGGGAAGCTCACCCATGAGCCGGAACCGTTCGACGAAGCTTGGAGCTTGATTCTTGGAGCTCAAAACCGAAACCAGTGAGGGAAAAATCTGTACTGCAGTTCGCCAAAAACCAGTGAGCATTTTGGAGTTTTTGTTGTCTCCGCGTCTTTCAACCGATCGATGTAAGTATTCCGCAACTTCGTCGATGTGTATTCCCAATGTTTTCATGCTTATAATCGATCCGGGACCTTAATAGAAACCAACAGATATCATAACTTAGTATATCATATTTGTACTAAGATTTAATATTTGCATATGAATTGATACGAGACCTTAAGGTGGTCTCTAACACGCTAAGGTGGAACTGAGACGGTTACAAACTGATTCTGGGAAATTCTATGCCATGCGTCATGACGTAAACCTTTGCGCGTCGCGATGCACGGCATCCAGAAGCGTGCCATCATTTTCTTCTTGCGCGTCGCGACGCAAATCCATTTTGCATCGCGACGCGATACAGAATTCCAGGATTCTGTTATTCTTCTTCAAATCCAACACACCCCATTGAAAATTCTATCACTTTCATACTAAAACCATAACACAAAAAATCATCATACAACATCTTCACACATTATAATTCAAGTTAACATCCTTCATACTCTATTAATCAAATCATCCTCACTCTTGGCTTAAGCCCTAGAATTATCAAATTTGGATACTTATCTTACAACCAATTCCATGATCATTTCCTCACTAATTGCAAACCCTAGCATGCCACTAACACCAACATATTTCCATATCATCAAGATTTCAAAATCTTAAATTTGGGTTAAGTAAATCTTACTTTATTTCTTGTTGTTGGATTGTCTTCATCCCTCAAACTCTATGTATGTCAAATCTTATATTCTTCTTTCTCATTCTCTCTTTCTTCTTTTCCTTTTTCTTTTTTCTTCTTCTTCTTCTTCTTCTTCTTCTTTTCCTCTTCTTTCTCTCCTTCACGTCTTCCCTTTTTTTTTTGGTATCTAAATTTGTGAATTTGTGAATAATGCACCCTTTTTGTAGTTGGCCCTAAAAAATATAGAAGGGTGTAGAAGTTTATGGATTTTATTAGAATGTCCTCGTTTACTATTTATCCGAATTTTTGATCTACATTTTTAGGCCAATTCTGGTTCGAATTTGGAAAAATATTCAACAGGAAAGTTGTAATCTCAACTTTCCGACGATATAAAATTCATAAGAATCGGAATTCGTATGAGAAAGTTACGCCCTAATTACCATAGGCTGTTCGGAATGGAATATCTTAGAATCTCGTATCGGACTTCCGAAGAATTTACCGATTGTCCCCAAAGTTGTTCCATAAGTATATATATGTCCCAACGTAATTTGTGTTATGATACATTCGTCTCGCAATTCCACGATACTATAATGTAACAGTAGTAGAATTACCGGTCATTATAGTAATACAGTCTTTTGATTGATTTAGTAATATAATAGTTTCTCTTATAATTGTGGTTTATAAATAATACCAAAGTTTGTGCAGTAGATTCAAAAATTAGTCGAGAAACCTTGGACAATAACGGAATGCATACAACATTATTTACTAGAGAGATCATTAAAAATGGTACATTACAACGAAAGGTGAAGAACCTTGTGGTATTGTAGGCATTGCATTTTTGCATAAGTCCCGATGACGAGCCTCATATGGAAGCACTACCCTTTAAGTCGTGGGAAAGGGATGTCGGAAGGGAAAGTTCCTAAATCAATACCTTGTTGGATTTAATTCGTTTGCTTAGCCTCGGGTTTGCTTGTTGAATCTCTGTTTTAAAAACTTATCCTCGGCCCAAAATCCTCGCAACCCATACCAAGCCACACACCACCAACCACACGCCCAGGCCCACCAACTAGCCATCTTACACGCCCATAAGCCTCCAAGCCCACTAAATCACATCCAAAAATATTCAAACACATTAAAAACCTGTTAAAATCCAATCAAATCTCATTCCTAAATTAAATCAAATCAAATCAAATCCCATTAATCACATTTCTAATTAAATTAAATCTCATTCCTAAACTAAATAAAATCAAATCAAATCCCACAACCTTCCTAATTAAATTAAATCAAATACCTAAACTAAATAAAATCAAATCAAATCCCACAAATTACCTTCCTAAAGTGAATAGATTTTTCCTTATGACACACTAATTAGAGATACCCCCCATAATTACATGATTTATTTCCTACCCGAATGAGGACAACCCCAACCCTCTCCTATAAAAGGACACCCAAACCAAACTCTTAGACCCCTAGCTCATCCACATCCAACACAAGGAGAATACCCTTCTATTGCCACCCCAACTACAACACCAAATCAGTCCTCCACTGCCGCACCAAACAACCTCCTACTTCACACCCACACAGCCCTTCAAATAGCCCCTACTTCACGCCACACAACCTCTCAAATAGCCCCCTACTTCACGCCACATAGCCCTTCAAACAACCTTTACTTCACTCCACACAACCCCTCATACAGCCTCCTACTTCACGCCTACACAGCCTTTCAAACAACCTCATACTACACGCCACATAGCCCTTCAAACAGCCCCTACTTCACGCCACATAGCCCTTCAAACAGCCCATTACTTCACACCACACAACCCTTCAAACAGCCCCCTACTTCACGCCGAAACACCCCAAAAAAACTATATATTTAAACCTGCAAAACTGCACCTTTAATCCCGCAAACCAGTCCCCTAAAAACTGCACCCAAAACCGCAAACCAGTCCACTAAAAAATGCACCCAAAACCACAAACTCTTCCACCAAAAACTGCATCCAAAACCGCGAACAACAACAAAAAATAACGACCAGAAAACAGCAGCAAAAACAGAGGAAACATCAGCCCAAAACAGCGAGGCGACGAAGGAAAACAAAAAACCAGTGAACCAGAGGAGTTGCGGAGCATTGACCCATCCGACAACTGCGTAACATACTTCCAAGAGGTGACTTAAAAGGTAAGACCTGAGGGCACCCTTTTATCTGTTTCCGTTCATTTTTTATTATTTATTAGTATTCCTTTGCATGCGTATCATTGATTCATGTATGTTGTGGTTATTGGATGAATGATTTTATGTTATCTCTTGTGGTATATCGGATGGAAACCCAGATGTAAATTCCATAGCCAAATCCGAATGGACGGTAGTGCGGTCTGTACTTGGGATACAACTCCACGTACCGCTTTAGAAACGCACATATTTCGTTTCATCTAATCTTGTGTTATTATAAATAGCATGTTATTTCCAATCATGATTTAGTTATTTCTTTCGCATTAAGAACTTAATCATATCTCTTCTATGTTTATGTTTATATTATTATTTATTTATATAGCCATGTTTATCAATTTAATGTGTTCACGAGATTGCGTGTTTGCCGTTATTCCGACTTACTTTTATGCATGCAAACTTAGATATAGGTCGTATGCAAACTTAGATGTAGGTTATTCTTGCGTATGTATGTTGTATAGACTTGGTTATATTATTACATAAATCCGTTCATTACAAGTGGCATAAGTAAGGGACCATTCCGAACTAAACAGTTTGAGGTCTTCCCTTGCGAGGGGTGAGTGCGGCCTTAAATCATTTCCCAGTTCATGCTGGGTGGCGACTCATTTATTCTCCAGTTTAGTCCCCCGCGGGGTACTCCGTACTCCCGACCGGGCCGCGAGCCTGGAACAGCGTTGCCGATTTCTACGTCCTACAGTCTGGCGACTCCACTGGGAATAGAGAATTGGCCCCGAAATAATGTCTCGTAATGTTTGTGATTTTTACTTTATTTAATTGTGTCTACAAGTGGGTTAGGACCAAGGGGTTTAACCAAAGGCATTATTAGAGTTGGGTAATGATTTGGTGTCTTCCTTCACTCACTACCTTTTCATAGCCAAAAGGAAAAGCTGTGAAGACGTCTAGATAATCATTTACTCAACATTTACCGTGATGGACTAATTTGGAGGATCTATTGTTTATTCCTGTCGCCAAGGTGATAAGAGCCTAAGAGGCAAGGGTATTTAAGAGAGTTTGCTCCACCCTCCCTCTGGGGAATCTTCAATAAGAAATCCATTTGACAGTCATTCATGTATCATCACTCGTTGGCACGTATCTTAGCGTATAAAAAAAGGTGCGCTCACTTGGTCGTCCGAACCCTTGAGTGGGGAGAGCTAGTTGTGGGCAACCGTTCACCGGCGGGAGCCTTTATCCATACTCTTATAAACTCACATGTGAACCATAGTCATATATCTTATAAAAGTTGCCCCTTTATGCTTTTGATAACCACATGCATATTATATCTCATACATCGCACGCATCTCATACATATCATGCATACACGCATCATATTAACCTCGTGTCTTAAAAGCCATCATAGATATCCGTTGGGTTAGGAAAAAAGAAGACTTGTCAAGAAGAGTTTAGCAAACATGGATATTGGGGAAAAGGAAACCAAGGAACAGAAAAATTTACGGCAAGGATAAAAAGACCATTGTGAAAAAAAAAAGAAAAAAAAAAAAGAAAAAAAAAAGAAAAAAAAAGAGAAAAAAAAAAAAAAAAAAAAAAAGAAAAATTGCTTATTTTTAGTCCTTAATAGTTAGGCATAAGTCCGATGATGAAATTGATTGCTTTAGGGTGAAATCTTAGAAACGATAAACTCTTGATATGCTTTTATCTGATACTTTGGGTAATTGATCTATGTTAGACTCGTAAGCACTTGATTATGGTTATTAGCAGTGAAAACCTGAGTAGTTAGCAAAAGTGACTAGTTGAAGAAATTGTACGTCGGTGAATGACCGTTCGCCTAAATGTCTATCCTGATTTGCTTGTGTTATGATGTGTGGTATGGTTGAAAATAAAAGAAAAGTCTCTAAAAAAAACCCACCTATAACCGATAAGAGTGAAGCTACCCATGGGCTAGTATTAGGACCATCATGAGGAGAAATGCTACCTTAAAGGGTAGGTGTGTGAAAAAAAATTAAAAAAAAATAAAAGAAAAAAGAAGTTCAAGACGAAAAGAAAAAAAAGAGACAAAAGAGAAAGAAAACCATACCACATTGAGCACAGAAAAGCAACTGCACGGCATAATTGAGACATCTAGGTTGGTTTGACTCATCGATCCCAATTTTTTGACGAAATCATTGAATTGGCTTACCTGGGGATGAATCTGCAAAGGAACCTTTGCGCACACACACTTTGAGTCTGGCTTAGATCATTTATTCAAAGACTTGGATTAGAGTTACATTGAATGTTTTGAAGGTTCTCTAGTTTCATTACTGGGCAATCATTGAGGACAATAATATGTATAACTATTGAGACTAGTTCATAGCTGGTAAAATAGTATGATGATATGGAATGCCACATCATATAGTCCACCTTGACCTAGTGCAAACAATAGAGAGCAGAAAGCTAAGCCAAGTCTGGCGGCGACCAGTCTACCACCCCGCGAATAAGGGATGTATCGAGAACTTGAGCCATGAGACAAAAGAGAACTAAATAATCACCAGAAAAGAACCAACAGAAGGAAATTATAAGCAGACCCAGGGGGCGACAGATACATTTGTAGGTGAGTGGCACCAAGGAGCACAAGGAAGGCCTAACCCATCGGAATAGGAAATACATCCATGCATACATGCATACACGTCACATACACGCATTTTTTGTTTTGTTAGCAGGTTTTGAAGAAAAGGAAAAAGCGGCAAAGACAAGAAGTTTGGGGAATGAATCACAGGGTCGAGGCCTACACTATCAGTAGTTTCGGGAATGAATCCCAGGGTCGAGGCCCACATTATCAGTAGCATCGGGAATGAATCCCAGGGTCGATGCCCACATTATCAGCAGTTTTGGGAATGAATCCCAGGGTCGAGGCCCACATTATCAACAGTTTTGGGAATGAATCCCAGGGTCGAGGCCCACATTATCAGCAGTTTCGGGAATGAATCCCAGGGTCGAGGCCCGAACAATCAACAGTTCGGGAATAAAGCCCACAATCTACACAGTTCGGGAACAAAGCCCAGGGAACAAAGTGCACTCTTAACACAGTTCATGAACAAAAGCCCAGCGAATAAAGCCCACTCTCAACGCAGTTCGGGAACAAAGCCCACCATCAGTTCAGCTCGGGAATAAAGCCCACTCTCAGCACAGATCGGGAATAAAGCCCACAATCAGTTCGAGAATAAAGCCCACACTTGACACAGCTCGGGAACAAAGCCCACTCTTCATACAGTTCGGGAATAAAGCCCATATTCAACACAAGTTCGGGAACAAGACTCGCAATTCAATTTGGGAACAAGACCCACAATCGGGAACAAGACCCGCAATTCAATTTGGGAACAAACCGGCTATAGTTCAGTGGCTTGGGGGACATCGATATGTAACGCCCCAAGACCACCAGTTTCAGGGACATGTGTGGCATGCTTTGGGGATGGTGATACGTAATGCCCCAAAGTCATGGTTTTGCATTCCTGGCTTCAGATAGGTGTATGGGGGGACGGTGATACGTAACGCCCTCATACGTCAAGTTTTTCAGATATAGACCAGTATACAGATAACATATTTTCAAAAAAGAGTTTCAGCATTCATATTTTCATAAACAGTTTACAAAAGTATTTTTCAAAAGAGAAGTTTTATGAAAGAGTTTTCAGAAGAGTTTTTATATAATGTTATTTTTAGAACTTTGATTTTAGAACCCGATGAATTTATTGTAGCATTTCAGTTTTATAGTCCACTCACTTAGATTGTACAGCGATCTAACCCCCCCACTTCCAGTTTTATGTTCTCGTAGGTATTCTCGGAGGACGAGCTCAGGAGGACGGATACTGATGTAGTCACTAGGGTTTGGAGTCCACTAGTCTGAGTCAAGAAGTAAGAATCCAGCTGGAGTCAGTCAGAGTCAAATAAAAGTCCTGTATTAGTATTTGAGTTATGTGTAATCATTGTAAAAATATGTGTCTTTATGTATACAGTTATTGGAGTCGAGTTATTATATTAAGTTGTTAAGTTTAGGCCACGGTCCATACGTACGATATATATATATATATGATTTGAGAAAAGAGTATTAGTAATTGAATAGCAGTTATCAGAGTTAGAGGCTTGTGAGGTTAGTACGGTCTATTCCCCTGCCGGTAACATCACCTGAATTGGGGATGTTAAAAAAATGGTATCAGAGCATGGTCTAGGGAGTCAGTGACTGCAGTGGGTAGAGTGTTGGGGTCTTTTATACATAGTATGTCCGAGATACTTATATGCGGGGCACTATCTCTCTAGTATCCGATCCTCGAGTACGTCCTCAAGATCCATAGACAGGTTAGTAAGCTTTCCTAGACTATTTGAATAGTATCCCTTACGAGAATAATTATACTCTAGACCTACGTTAATAATTTTCTCTGAAATTATTCTGATCTATTACCAGGAGCATAAATGAGCGATGAAACCAGACAGTAAGATTCTAATGAAAGTTACCCAAAGAGAATGGGATAGGGAAGCTATAAGAAAGTAAGAAAGGATGTACAAAAGTGCAAGTAGCTAGAAATAAAGAAAAGTAAAGAGACAGAATAAGATAGTGAAAGTATAAGGCTACCCACCCAGGATAGTATAGAATGAATAAAAAAAAAGCCCGAGCAAGTAATAGAGTGCCTAGAAGATGTTAGATTATTTCCTTCCTCAGAAAATTTCCTTCAAGATGATCTAATAACCTTCAGATATTTCATATAGATAGTAAGTTCCCCAAGTAACGAGGTATAGACAGGAACCTAAAAGAAGCGAGAGATCAAGGCTAGTCAAGGAAGTTCCCGTAGGAAAGAGATGCCAAAAAGGACCTAGAGAAACTCATAACCCCAAATTCAGACCCAAGCCCATAAGCAGGCAAATAAAGGTTATAAACATAAAAGAATAGTTACCTTATCTCAAGTAAATCCGATGAAGACAAGATCTTGAACAATCTAGACTACCATTGTTTAGTGATACCAGTTAAGAAATATTTTCTGATGGAATCTAGTTCATACCTGCCTTACATGAGAAATAAACTCCACCAGAACATAGAGTTCTAAAATGAAGATATTGAAACTCATCGAGATATACTATGTTTGTCCTAGTCTCTACCAGCATATATATAGATGACCATAAGGAACCAATAAGATTTCATCTTTCGAAATATAAAGACCTCGGAAGGCAGGTTGCTCATAAAAAGATTAGGGAAGTCTTCAAGGACATGAAGAAGCGAACCCAGTAAAGTCAAAGATTAAGGTAAGTGATAGAGAGGTTTGAAAGATTAGTAGGAGTCCATAGATAGAACAAATGTAGTAGAACATATAGAATAGCCTACGTTAGAAGGAATCTGTGAAGGTATACAAAGATAAATTCTAGAGGTTGGAGACATTTAGGAGGGGTAAGAGTCTCAGTATGGACAGTAGAATGGAGTGCTAAAGTCGAAGTTTATAGCAAGAGCAGAGAGTCAAAATCTATGAAGTAAGCAAGAGAATGAGTCCCCACTAGTATTGACAGCATAACGTAGAACCAAGAATTAGGATATGGAAGTGGTTAAGGAGAATGCGAAAAGGTAACAAGGAAAATTTGGAATATTTAGGTATAAATTTAACATAATGAGAAGATAATAGTATAGAAAATTGATGATAGTAGAGTGGCCCAGGATATGATAGTAGTCGACCAGGTTCTTACATAACGAATGATGACATTTCTTCTAGAAACCTTAACTTTAGTAAACATATAGATACCTAACCAGAGCATCACCAAGCCCAAGTATAAAATAGAAATACGTGATCATATGGAGTGTTTGTTCTCACCCCCTCAATTTAGAGCCCGGTAAAGAATTAATCAGTAAAAAGAATAATGGATAGGTTAGACAAATCGCAAGATGGCTAGACAACCAGATCGATGGTTCCAATGAAATGTAGATAAGAAGTATAAGATAGAATAGATCGAAGCCACGATGAGTTGAGCTAAGTCTGAAAATCATTGTTGAATCAAGGGATCCTTAAGGAAGTAGGACCTAGAAGTATGTAGAAACCAGTGAGAACGATTCTCAGAAGTATAGTGAACAATTTATAAAGAGTCTCAGTGTATTAAGAAGAAAGAGATTAAGTAAAAAATAATAAAAAAAATACTTGAACCAAAGATTTAGTAGAAAATGTTTGAAATAATCGAGGTTGGTAGAATTTTCAGGAAAGTAAAAGTGTAATGAATTCAAGGAACTGAGATAAGAAAGGAATATATGTAGCAGAGCAAGTTTCTTAAAAAAGAATAGTAAAGAGAGTATAGCGACTCCCATAAAGATGAAGTAACGACTTCAGAAGGTTTAATGACAGAAACTAATAAGGAAATGGTGTAGAGCCAGCACGAGGGAGTTCTTAGTGAGCATGGCTCCAGGGGAAATTTTACAGAAGAAGTAACATGGTTGATAGTTGAAAATGATAAGAAGTAAGTTAAAGAAAGTGAACCAGAGAGTTTTTAGCAGTAGTGCCCTAGTGAAGGGAGAGGCATTATGTATATATATTCACGAGAGTACTAAGCTCATAGATAAATAGAATATATGACAATGTCACTATAATTAATAAAGTCTCAACATAAGCTACCACCCTCCCAACTCCGTTAGATAACTACAGCAGAGAGGGACCTTGTAGATCGCCTCAAGATACTCCCAGAAATCAGTGAAAGTATAATTAAAGAAAACCAGAACATAAGACCTTCGGATATAGTTTAAGAACGAAATAAAAGTAAGTGACAGTTCTGGGTAAAAGAGTCAGGACAGAAGTTGTTCAGATAGAGCAGTACAGAAATAAAGAAGTAGTCAAGAAAGGACTAAGATTTCAAGGAACCAAGGTTTGAAGATATAGAGGATGTATAAGGAAAAAAGACATTCCTAAGATAAGAAGATGGAGACATAGACCAATGAAGTTCTCAATATAGGGTAGCATAAAGCAGAAGATGAAAAGAATACTAAGGAAAAAGTGTGAGAGCGAAGCTGTTTAGGTGCAACGACGGTAGGAGACAATATTTAATAAGTAAAGACAAAAGTAAGTGACAACAAGATAATTTTGGTCAGATAATCATATAAGTTCCCAGCCCTAGTCTAAATTAACCAAACTACTACAGGATTGGAACGGTTTTAGTCACGAGTATGGGTGGTTTGGTAGATTCACTTTATAGTACGGACTCAAGAGATAAATTACTGCAAAGTTGTAATTGGCATAGCAACTAAATTCTCAAGGTATAAAATATTTGCATATATTTGAGTAACGACCCTTGAAAGCAAAAGACAAAAGTGTATAAACTTTAGTCAGGATCAAGTTGTCAGCATCGATGTTAATAATGGGGGATGCGGTTTGGTCACCAAGTTGCGTGCAATAAAACCTAAATCCTTAGCCAGTTGAGGAGGACCACTAGGAAACTACCCAGAAGCAACGTTCTGCATACCAGCGTCATTAGTAGACTACATCATCAAGCTAAGAATCCCTAAGCCCCACAAAAGATAAAAATAGTTGAATATTGAGAGAGAATCTCCTAAACAGTTGAAGTTTGGCAAGAAGAATATACAGGATTAAATAGCTAAGTGATGAGAAAGAATATTAAGGTCAAGTTAGGTAAGTGAAGCAAAAAGGGGTATCAAGAACAAGCATTGCAAATAATGACAAGAAACACTTATGTAAACTTATAAATTCCAAAATGGGAATATGGGAAACCCCTGAGACACCAGCATTCCTAGTAAGAGTCAAGAGTAGTAACTAAGAAAATCCCGATTGAGTTTATAGTTGATGAGCATAACTAAGGATTTAAAGGAAGAGATTTCATTAGAAATAAAGAATTCTAAGCACAATTAGAGGCCAAGAAATAAGGTAGTCAAGGATACTCAGCAAGATCCTAAACAAGAACAAGGTAGTACCTCTCGATAAAGGACTTAAGGGATTATCACTGAAGACACGAATTTTGAAACAATTTACCCAAGTGTGATTAAAGGTGCGATGTATAGGTTATATATTAAGAAAAGATAGAGAATATCACATACTTACTAGTCAAGAAGAGAGCAATCAGCCAGGTAAAGACCTTTATTGTTAGATCAAATAGAATCCCAATGACACGTTATAGTTACAGCAAAGTAAGAATTCACATAGATAAATTAGTATACAGTTCTAGTTATGATTTCCCAGTCATGACTTTCCAGATCCAGCAGATGTGCACATTATCTTGGGGTGTAATGTTAGCACACGAGAAAAATTATCGGAAGATGGTATAATACATTGGATAAGAATAAAACAGTGAGTATATAGTCAAATAAAGTCGATGGTTTAAAAGAAACACACGAATCCTATTATCTATAATAAGACCCAAGGTTTAAGAGGATTCGGGGACAAATCTTATTTAATGGGGGGAGAATTTGTAACGACCGGTAATTCTACTACTGTTACATTATAGTATCGTGGAATTGAGGGATGAAGGTATCATAACACAAATTACGTTGGAACACAGATATACTTATGGAATGACTTTGGGGACAATCGGTAAATTATTCGGAAGTCCAATATGAGATTCTAAGATATTCCATTCTGAATAGCCCAGAATAATTAGGGCGTAACTTTCTTATACGAACTTTGATTTTTATGAATTTTATATCGTCGGAAATTTGAAATCGATTTCTACAACTTTCGCATTGACCATTTTTCCAAATTCGAACTAGAAATGGCCTAAAATGCAGATCAGAATTTTAGATGAATAATAATCGATGACATTCTAGTAAAATCCTTAAACTTCTACACCCTTCTATTTTTGTAGGGCCAACTATAAAAGGGGTGTACTATTCATAAATTCATAAATTTGGAAACAAAAAAAAAGGGAAGACGTGAATGAGAGAAAGAAGAGGAAGAAGAAGAAAAAGAAAAAGAATAAGAAGGAAAAGAAGAAAGAGGGAAGGAGAATGAAGCATAGAAGATTTGGCAGCCATAGAGTTTGAGGGGTGAAGATAATCCAACAACAAGAAATAAGGTAAGATTTACTTAATCCAAATTTGAGATTTTGAAATCTTGACTATATGGAAACATGTTGGTGTTAGTGGCATGCTAGGGTTTGCAATTAGTGAAGAAATGATCATGGAATTGGTTGTAAGATAAGTATCCAAATTTTATAATTCTAGGGCTTAAGCCAAGAGTGAGAATGATGTGATTAATAGAGTATGAAGGATGTTAACTTGAATTATAATGTGTGAAGATGATGTATGATGATGTTTTATGTTATGGTTTTAGTATAGAAGTGATAGGATTTTCAATAGGGTGTGTTGGATTTGAAGAGAATAATAGAATCCTGAAATTATGTATCACGTCGCGATGAAAAATGGATTTGCGTCATGACGTGCAAGAAGAAAATGATGGCACACTTTTGGACGTCGTGCATCGCGACGCGCAAAGGTTTACGTCGTGACGCATGGCACAGAATTTCCCAGAATCAGTTTGTAACCACCTTAGTTCCACCTTAGCGTGTTAGAGACCACCCTTAAGGTCTCATATCAATTCTTATGCAAACATTACATCTTAGTACAAATATGATATACCAAGTTACGATATCACGTACTTGAATTTAGTAGTTTAGCCTAGTTCCAGAACTTATCTCATAGATTTTAGTCTAATCAAGTTATCACCTATAGACAATTGTAGGAGTTGCAATCTCCTTCGACGAAGTAGTATAGCACTTGCCAGATTCTGAATACTATGAGTGGGCACTGTTGGACAATTATGACCCATAACGTCACTATTTGTAAAAGACATTGTGGTTTTTGTACCAATTAAATATGTGACAATGGAAATTATTATTTTATCATTTTGTAATTAGATTACTTGAATACATATAATTGATAAAAGTCCTTATGATTAGTTCCAGATTAATAAGATATGAGACAATATCAATCCATGAAGGTTTAATCATTAAATATCCATAGTCGTAGTATTATCGAGACTGGACATCGATAATACGGAATAGACTAGTATTACACTTGTGCGTGTTATGGAAGCGTAACAGCATAGTTCTCATATATTTAAGTATTAGATACTTATGCAAGTGTGATAGGAGGTTGTGTTTTCCGATAGTACGAATAGATTTACTCTGGATAGACCCCACGGAATCCCATTGGTAGTATGACTATGTGTCTATGGGAATCCGCATCAGGGTAGGTGTATTTGGTCTTAACCTGAGACTTGTATCGCTAATACTTGCGACAATCAATACGCTTTGGTTTTGGTCATCCGGGACTTTAATAGGTTCTGTGTATGCCTCTTCTGGGTTTATTGAGAATAGTAGTGTATTGGGTGTGATGTCAAGACAGAAGTATCACTTCAGTCATATGGAGATGATGATCACGCAGGGATACAGAACTGGTTCTCTATTATATTGTAACTATCGGGATTATATGACAAGGTCATGATTATCCGATTCTAGAGACTAGTTGCTTGTGATCCGATATATGCTTCGTACGGGGCAGACACTATTCCTGCCCTAGGCCTTGCATGTGACATCAGATACTGGATCGCTATACGCTATACTACATATACTACGTCTGACAAAGATTATATTCCTTAAAGAATATTTCTGGAGAATTGGGTAGGCACAGCGCTTTGCTAGAAGCCAACCATGTCTTGTAAATCGGTAGGAACGTGGTACCGGGTACGCACGTGTTCGGATAGTCCGATGACCAGATTTACTGCCAATATATCCAGGGATCTCATGGGTCGCTTCCCGAAGATTCACCGATGACGTATGACTCGAACAGAATTAATCTGGGATTAATTATAAGAGAGAGAAAATTAATCTAGTATTAATTGCGGCGAGAATTTATTTGGGATAAAATTCAATTAATAGAGAGAGAACGATTAATTCAGAATTAATCGATAAAATAATATATTCGATATAATAAATGAAATTAGATTTCAAAGCGGAATTAAAATTGGATTTTAATTCAGGCGAACGAATTAATTTAGAATTAATTCGCGAGAGACTTTCGTAAAAATTTTATGAGGCATTATTATTTAATTAAATTAGATTTAATTACGTCGCGACAGAAAATTCGTTTAATCAAATTAAGCGAACTCGAGCCCTAAATGTGTAGAGCAAGCCACTTGAATTTTGAATTCAAGTGGGTCCCACCAACTTACATCACTTGTCCATCAAGTGTCAAGTTGAGTGATGGAAGTGGTTATAGGCATTAATTGCCAATTTTCCCTCCAAGACTTTGCTTTTGCTTTTGGTAAATGATATACCAACTTTAGGGGTTTGACTTTCATAAGTTGTATTTGGTTTTAGAAATCAAAAATACCAAAAACACAAAAGCTCTCTCTTCTCCTCCATAGTGGCCGAAACTCTCCCTCCATTGCTTCTTGATTTTTGATTAAAAAATCTTCATTGCTAGCACATCAAAGGGTCTACAAAGGTGATAGGGAAACATCCCTTGAGTTTGGAATTCATTCACCAAGCTTGGAGATTAACATACAATCAAAGAGAGGAGCTTGGAGCACTTCTAAAGGAGACAAAGTTTTGTTCTCAACACATCCAAGAAACTGATCGTTGTAAGTATTTTTCCGCATTCTTACTTCGAGTATTCACATCTTTTATGCTTATTTGATCTTGGAATTGTTCTCAGAGAGCCCAATGATGGTATCATGAGCCAATTTAAGCATGAAATGAATTAGGGTTCATAATCTTGAATATGGGTATTTTTGCTTGGAGCATGATTTTATCAAATTGATTGTTTGAGTATGCTTAGATTATGATAACTTAGAGTTATGCATGATTAATTTTATGAAAAAATGATTAGATAATTTTTCCCCAAATTTTATGGCTTGGCCGAGACTTTGAGCCTTAATATGTCATGGTGATTTTTGATTTTTTAGACCATTGGATGTGTTTAAAATGCTTGAGTATATTGATTTGTGATTTAATTAGATTGAAATCAAAATTGGATATTAAAAGCCTATATTGCCGTGAGTGAAAGAGCATGGAATGAGGTTGATTTTACTTCAATTATGTTGGACATGAATTGAAAATGATAAAGCATGATTAATTATGTAAATTGGTATTTTGGAAATGTTAATTTAACTAATTAATTATGGCTATACACTTTAATTAAATAAATTGTGATATTTGAAATATTGGAATTTAATTAATTAGGCTTAAATTTGGAATTGGGCTAAAATTGTTGTATTTGGGCCTAATGGGCTTGGTTGGGCCAAGTTGGTTTAGGACAATAGATTGGATCCAAGTTGGGCCTAAAACCATACCATTAAGTCCAAATATAATAAATGGGCATTTAAATAATTAATTGGTCCTAATGGGCCAAAATTAATTTTATAGCAAAGGGTGATTCTTTATTGGGCTTTAGTTGCCAAAGTCCATGCTTTAAGAAATTAATTGAAAGCCCATTGGACTTTAATTAATTAACATTGGATGTTAATTGGGCCTTTGAGACCCATTAAGATTATATTTAGAATCTAAGTCGTAAAGGCACATTAATAAAGTGTAATTATTTAATTTGGAATTAAATAAGAATTAATATTGAATACAAATTAAATTGGATTTAAAATTGTAGTTTGATATAATTCAAGAATACGCACTTTGAGTACTTATTCTAAAAACGAGTTGGACTCGCGCAAATCAAATCGTTGTTTGAACATTGGATGATCACTTAATTCAAAGATTAATTAACTGGATTAGATTGATTGAATAACATGCTTTGTGTGAATAGATGGATGTATTGTATGAATAATGTATATCAGATGGATATTAGATGGGTGAGGGCAATTTTGGAAATTGTTGTAATAAATTTAGAATTTATTGAATTGGACCTGCGTGTCCAGCTTTTATCTCTTGACTCTTTGTAATTCTTTTCTCACCAATTCCCCTCAATGTAATGAGGTTTCTTTATTGTATTATGTAATTGGGTAGAAGTTAGAATAGTGCTAGCCGGGGAGAGGAAATTGAGTGATTTGTTCTATGAACAATTTGTTAAGTATCCATCCGCATATCATTATTATTTTATTCGCGCCTTATTATGCTTTTAGAATGCATGTTTAAGGGTGTATGATGAGACCTAATCAAAGATAATAAATTAGTTGCCAATTTACGCGAAAAACCCTCAATGAAATATTAAGCGTTTTCCTTCCATTGAATGGTTATTTCTCAAGATCCAAGATTGGCATTGGTTTGTTGGCCAAAGTCAAGATCAATGTCCATCACGGATGTGTTTGAACCATGAAAGCTTTGTTCCATATCGCATGTCTTGGGCAAGTTGTGATTTGTTGGCCAAAGTCAAGGTCACTTCTTGTTCATCGACATGGATTACGAAGTTTTCCAAGGTCAATGGGTCTCGCTTAACTGGAATCATTAAGCTTGTTGAGCCAAAGCCCAGGCTTATTTGATTCAGAGGAAAAGGTTAGGAAAATATATATTGGATATATTGGCATATATATTGTATATATGTTTCGGACTTGGAGGTCCACCTACCGGATCTAGGAATTGGATGAGATCCAATTGATCTTAGAGATCTACCTAGTTAAATATCATATAACTTGTTGGCCAAAGTCAAGGTTGTGTGTTATTTAACGGGATCCTAGCCCACTAGGAAACTAGGTTTCCCGAGTACTCAACAGAAGGTTAGAGGCTCGCCGAAAAATAGTGGGAGGCTAGTATTGAATTTTCAATTTTGTTCAAATACTTGCCAATACGCGCTTTCAAATTATTTAGTCATTTTATGTATTTATTAGTTGGACTAATATTTTATTATTTTCATGTAACAATTGGACTGTATCCAAAAATTGTTAATTGAATAGTTAGACTATTGCAATTAAGATGGTTGGAAAGATCGGGGTTAGAGACATTATCATTGACAAAAATGTATTTAATGGTGCGAACTTTCCTGACTGGGATATGAACCTCAGGATTGTCCTGGGGGCTGAGGAACGCTCTATACGATAGAGAGACCTCTCGGGCCTAAGCTTGGAAATGAGCAGCCTCTTGAGGTTGAGCTTTGGAAGACTCATAGCGATGACAACTCAACTGCTCACTCTGTCATGCTCGCTGCAATGACCCCTCAATTTCGTCGCCAGAACAAGGGATTGGATCCATATACTATGATGGAAAAATTGAAGGACCTTCATCGATCTAACCTTAGATCGCAAAGGTATGAATTACAGAAGAAGCTCTTCCGCTCTCGAATTTCAGAGGGTACATCTGTCGAGCACCATGTGTCACAGATGATTGCTGACATCAAACATCTGGGTCAGCTAGGCATAACCTTTGAGGCTGAGACTTCTATAGATTTGATCTTGCAGTCTCTTCCTAACAGCTGGAGCTGGTTCATCATGAACTACAATATGATGAACCAAGACCATACTCTTAGAGAGTTGATGGCAATGCTGCGTGAAGTAGAAAAAGAGCTATTAAAGGGCAAAAGTGTGATGCGCACTTTGCTTCAACATCTCAGTCTCCTAAGGCTTGGCCGAAGGCTACTGGAGGTGTAAAAAAGAAGAAGAAGAAGGGCAAGGCCAAATCTTCAAAGTCTTCTGGGAAGGCTAAGGACAAATCCCAAGATGTCTGGCTACAGTGTGGCAAACGGGGTCACTGGAAGTGTGACTTTCATGAGTACAAGGTGCACATGAAGGAAATCAAAGCGGGCAAGGCACCGGCTTCAAGTATGTTTGTTATAGAAATAAACATGTCTACTTCTAGTTTTAAAAATTGGATTTTTGATTATGGTTGTGGTACTCATATATGTACCGATGTGCAGGATCTGAAGATTAGCAGGAGACTGGCCTCATGAGAGATTGACCTACGAGTTGGAAACGGGACCAGAGTCGCTATTTTGGCTGTAGGGACTTATATTTTAAAACTTCCCTCGGGGCATATACTAAACTTATCAGACTGTTATTATGTACCTAGTTGACTAGGAATATTATTTTTGTATCTTGTTTAGCCCAATGTGGGTATACTTTTGTATTTAGAAACACTGAGTGTTTTATGTATAAAGATGATATTGAGATATGCAGTGCTGATGTGAATAATGGTCTTTATATTTTGAATATAAATCAATCTCAAACATATAATGTAACAAGCAAAAGGCTTAAATTAAGTAACAAAGATGAAACTTATATGTGGCATTGTCGTATGTGACACATTAACAAGACTCGCATATCAACACTTTCGAAGAGTGGGTACTTGGACGGATTTTATCCAAATTCATATGATGTCTGCGATTCTTGTTTATTAGGCAAAATGCCTAAAACACCTTTTAGCGGTAAAGGTGCACGTGCCACTGAACTGTTAGCCCTCATTCATAGTGACGTATGTCCGCCCATGTCTAGCCAGGCTAGAGGTGGATATGAATACTTCGTAACCTTTACGGATGATGCATCGCGTTATGGTTATGTGTATCTTATGAGACACAAGTCGGAAACCTTTGAGAAATTCAAAGAGTTTCGACACGAAGTAGAAAAACAGACCGACAAAAGTATTAAGACATTACGGTCGGACCGTGGTGGAGAATACTTGAGCAATGAGTTTCTTGATTACTTGAAAGAGTATGGTATTCTTTCACAGTGGACTCCTCCCAGAACACCGGAATTAAACGGTGTGTCCGAACGGAGAAACCAAACTTTGTTGGACATGGTAAGGTCTATGATGAGTCACACTGAGCTACCAATTTCCTTCTGGGGATATGCTTTGAACAGTGCAATATTTATTTTGAATAAGGTTCCGTCAAAGTCTGTTCAACAGACTCCGTATGAGATATGGACAGGAAAGAAACCAAGTTTCTCATTCCTAAAGATTTGGGGTTGCTGGGCATACGTTAAACGTTTAGATGGTGCCAAACTTGAACCCAAATCGGATCAGTGTCTATTTATAGGTTATCCTAGGGAAATCAAAGGATATTACTTTTACAACCCACAAGAGAACAAAGTATTTGTTGCTCTACATGCGATTTTCCTTGAGAAGGAATTCCTAAATGTAGTGGTAAGTGAGAGGAAAGTAGAACTCGATGAAAATTGGAGTGATACTATTCCTGGCACCGATTCCTTAACGGAACATGAACATTTCATCAGGGATGAGACTGTACCACAATCTTCGAATACACAAGAACCGTGTAGGTCGGAGAGAGTCAGAAAATAACCTGATAGGTATGGGTTTCTGATCTCACCTCATGTGGATATTAATCTTATTGAGGAAGACGAACCGACTATGTATGAGGAAGCGATGTAAGGTATCGACTCTGATTTATGGCAAGATGCCATGAAATCCGAAATGGATTCCATGTACATCAACCAAGTTTGGACACTAGTTGATGCACCAGAAGGCGTAAAGCATATTGGTTGTAAATGGGTCTTCAAGAAGAAGACCGATATGGATGGAAACATACAAAGGTACAAAGCTAGGCTTGTAGCGAAAGGGTATCGTCAACAACAAGGTGTCGATTACGACGAAACATTTTCACCAGTTTCCATGATTAAATCCATTCGAATAATGCTTGCTAGTGCTGCATATTTCGATTACGAAATATGGCAGATGGACGTCAAAACCGCTTTCCTTAACAGAAACCTTTTGGAGGATGTTTATATGCAACAGTCTGACAGTTTTGTCATACCAAAACATGCAGACAAGGTTTGCAAGTTAAATCGATCCATTTATGGATTGAAGCAAACATCGCATTCTTGGAACCAACGTTTTGATGAGATCATAAAAGAATATGATTTCGTTCAAAACGAGGATGATCCTTGTGTATATAATAAGGTTAGTGGGAGCGCACTGACATTCATTGTCCTTTACGTTGATGATGTATTGCTTATTGGCAATGACATTCCCATGCTACAATCGATGAAAGCTTGGCTTTCATTAAAATTCTCCATGAAAGATCTGGGAGAAGCAGCCTTTATTCTGGGAATAAAGATCTACTGGGATAGATCTAGAAAGCTGTTTGGTCTCTCCCAGAGCAAGTACATTGACAAAGTGTTGAAGAGATTCAACATGGAACAGTCTAAGAGGGGACTGTTGCCAGTGTCACATGGTGTCACTCTATCTAATGACATGTGTCCTAAAACTCAAGATGAGAGAGACAATATGAGTTGGATCTTGTTCGCTTCTGCAGTCGGATTGATCATGTATACCATGATATGTACACGACCTGATGTCTCCTATGCTTTGAGCATGTGTAGTCGCTATCAGGTCGATCCAGGTGATGGTCACTGGGTTGCGGTTAAGAACATCTTAAGTATCTTAGACGAACTAAGGATGCGTTCTTAATCTATGGAGATGGAGAACTTGAGGTAAGTGGGTTTACCGACGTAAGTTTCCAAACCGATAAAGACGACTGTAAGTCGCAATCTGGGTACATATTTTGTTTGAACAATGGAACAGTAAGCTGGAAATCTTCCAAGCAAGAGACTGTTACTGATTCAACAACAGAAGCGGAATACATCGCTGCAGCTGGGCAGCAAAAGAGGCAGTTTAGATCTGTAAATTCCTAATTGGATTAGGAGTAGTTCCGTTAGCAGCTGAGCTCGTTCCATTATATTGTGACAATAACGGGGCTATAACGCAGGCTAAGGAAACGCGGTCTCATCAAAGATCCAAGCATGTTCTTCGACGTTTCCATCTGATTCGTGAGATCATACATCGTGGCGATGTGAAGATCGAGAAGGTCGCATCAGATGACAACATTGCAGATCCACTGACGAAAGCTAGTTCTCATATATTTAAGTATTGGCAACTTATGTAAGTGTGATAGGAGGTTGTGTTTGCCGATGGTATGAAAACAGCTTCGCTCTAGATAGACCCCGCGGAATCCCATTGGTAGTGTGACTATGTGTCTATAGGAATCTGCATCAGGGTAGGTGTATTTGGTCTTAACCTGAGACTTGCATCGCTAATACTTGCTACAATCAATACGCTTTGGTTTTGGTCATTCGAGACTTTAACAGGTTCTGTGTATGCCTCTTCTGGGTTTATTGAGAATCGTAGTATATTGGGTGTGATGTCAAGACGGAAGTATCACTTCAATCATATGGAGATGATGATCACGCAGGGATACAAAACTGGTTCTCTATTATATTACAATTATAGGGATAATATGACAAGGTCATGATTATCCGATTATATAGACTAGTTGTTTGTGATCCGATATATGCTTCGTACGGGGTAGACAGTATTTCAGCCCCAGGTCTTGCATGTGACATCAGATACTGGATCGCTATACGCAATACTACGTATACTACGTCTGAAAAAGATTATATATTCCTTAAAGAATATTTCTGGAGAATTGGGTAGGCACAGCGCTTTGCTAGAAGCCAACCATGTCTTGTAAATCGGTAGGAACGTGGTACCGGGTACGCACGTGTTCGGATAGTCCGATGACCAGATTTACTGCCAACATATCCAGGGATCTCATGGGTCACTTCCCGAAGATTAACCGATGACGTATGACTCGAACAGAATTAATCTGGGATTAATTATGAGAGAGAGAGAAAATTAATCTAGGATTAATTGCGGCGAGAATTTATCTGGGATAAAATTCAATTAATAGAGTGAGAACGATTAATTCGAAATTAATCGATAAATTGATATATTCGATATATTAAATGAAATTAAATTTCAAAGCGGAATTAAAATTGGATTTTAATTCGGGCGAACGAATTAATTTAGAATTAATTCGCGAGCGACTTTCGAAATAATTTTGTGAGGCATTATTATTTAATTAAAATTTGATTTAATTACGTCACGACAGAAAATTTGTTTAACTGGATTCAGCGAACCCGAGCCCGAAGTGTGTAGAGCAAGCCACTTGAATTTTGAATTCAAGTGGGTCCCACCAACTTACATCACTTGTCCATGAAGTGTCAAGTTGAGTGATGGAAGTGGTTGGAGGCATTAATTGCCAATTTTCCCTCCAAGACTTTACTTTTGCTTTTGGTAAATGATATACCAACTTTAGGGGTTTGACTTTCATAAGTTGTATTTGGTTTTAGAAATCAAAAATACCAAAAACACAAAAGCTCTCTCTTCTTCTCCATAGTGGCCGAAACTCTCCCTCCATTGCTTCTTGATTTTTGATTAAAAAATCTTCATTGCTAGCACATCAAAGGGTCTACAAAGGTGATAGGGAAACATCCCTTGAGTTTGGAATTCATTCACCAAGCTTGGAGCTCAACATACAATCAAAGAGAGGAGCTTGGAGCACTTCTAAATGAGACAAATTTTTGTTCTCAACCCATCCAAGAAACCGATCGTTGTAAGTATTTTTCCGCATTCTTACTTCGAGTATTCACATCTTTTATGCTTATTTGATCTTGGAATTGTTCTTAGAGAGCCCAACAGGCACTACTCTTCTAAATTGATTTCCATGTTGTTATTTTTGTAACATATTTACTTTTTATGCTTTAGGGCGATAGATCATTTTTATTACAGTTATTATATAAAAGCTTCTGATTTAAGTTAGATTTGAGAAAGAAGTGTTTTCAGATCATGTTTTATGTTTTTCGGTGCATGGGGAAAAATCCACCAAAGTATGTAACTGGATACAGTTTGGAATTGACAGACATAGAACATGTGCACATGTAAATGACTGGTGGGACGGTGATACGTAACACCCCTAGACCTTAGTTTCAGGGTCAGGTAGTAGCATGGATCAATACTACCTGCTCTAGTTCAGTGGCTTGGGGGATAGCGATACGTAACGCCCCAAAACCACCAATTTCAGGGACATGAGTGGCATGCTTTGGGGATGGCGATACGTAATGCCCCAAAGTCATGGTTTTGCATTCCTGACTCCAAATAGGTGTATGGGGGGACGGCGATACGTAACGCCCTCATACGTCAAGTTTTTCAGATACAGACCAATATACAGATAAAAGATTTTCAGAAAAGAGTTTCAGCATTCAGATTTTCATAAACAGTTTACAAAAGTAGTTTTCAAAAGAGAAGTTTTATGAAAGAGTTTTCAGAAGAGTTTTTATATAATGTTATTTTTGGAACTTTGATTTCAGAACCCGATTATTTTATTACAACAGCATTTCAGTTTTATAGTCCACTCACTTAGAATGTACAGTGATCAAACCCCCCCAGTTCTAGTTATCTGTTCTTGCAGGTATTTCGGAGGACTAGCTCGGAAGGACGAATACTGATGCAGTCACTAGGGTTTGGATTCCACCAGTCCGAGTCAAAAAGTAAGAATCCAGCTGGAGTCAGTCAGAGTCAAACAAAAAGTCATGTATTAGTATTTGAGTTATGTGTAATCATTGTAAGAACATGTGTCTTTATGTATACAGTTATTGGTGTTGAGTTATTATATTAAGTTGTTAAGTTTAAGCCACGTTCCATACGTACGATATATATATATATATATATAATATATATATATATATATATATATTATATATATATATATATATATATATATATATATATGATTTGAGAAAAGAGTATTACTAATTGAATAGCAGTTATCAGAGTTAGAGGCTTGTGAGGTTAGTACGGTCTATTCCCTTGCCGGTAACATCACCTAAATTGGGGATGTTACAAAAATGCTATTAGAGCATGGTCTAGTGAGTCAATGACTACAGTTGGTAGAGTTTTGGGGTCTTGTATACATAGTATGGCCGAGATACTTATATGTGGGGCACTACCTCTCCAGTATCTGATCCTCAAGTACGTCCTCAAGATCCATAGATAGGTTAGTAAGGTTTCCTAGACTATTTGAATAGTATCCCTTACGAGAATAACTTTACTCTAGACCTACGTTAAGAATTTTCTCTGAAATTATTTTGATCTATTACCAGGAGCATAAATGAGCGATGAAACCAGACAATAAGATTCTAAGGATAGTTACCCAAAGAGAATGGGATAGAGAAGCTATAAGAAAGTAAGAAAGGATGTACAGAAGTGTAAGTAGCTAGAAATAAAGAAAAGTAAAGAGACAGAATAAGATAGTGAAATTATAAGGCTACCCACCCAGGATAGTAGAGAAAGAATAGAAAAAAAAAGCCCGAGCAAGTAATAGAGTGCCTAGAATATGCTAGATTCTTTCCTTCCTCAGAAAATTTCCTTCAAGATGATCTAATAAACTTCAAGTATTTCATATAGATAGTAAGTTCCCCAAGTAATGAGGTGTGGACATGAACCTAATGTTGGTGTTTGCTAAGGTCCCAAGATCAATAAACAAGCATGAAACAAAAAGTGCGAATACAAATCAAAGAAGTTGCGGAATACTCACATCGATTGGTTGAGCGACGCGGCCACGAACAAAACGAATTCTGCTCACTGTGAAGCTCACGGCAGTGGCTGTGTGCAGTCCACTGTTTTTCAGTTTTTGAGGTCAAGAATCCAAGCTCCATGCTTCATCAAATGATTCCCAGCTCATGGGTGGACTTCCCTATCACATTCGCATGTCTCTCGGAGTGATAGCTCTTGTGATTTTTGCCACAAAAATCACCACTTTTGCTTCCCATTTTCTTCTTGAATCTTGGCAGTGGCTGCCAAAACCACAAGGAAAATCAGCCCTCCATGGGCGTGAGAGAAGAGAGAAAATGTGAGAGGAGAGATGTGTGCTGAATTTATTGGAAAAAGTGTATCTAATACACTTATATATTTTCCATAAATAAATAAATGATTTACCACTTTTTGGCTTTCAAAAAGTCAAATGATAAAAGCTTTCCAACAACTCTAACAACTACCATCAATCAATCACATCAATCAATCAAGTGTCACATCACTCAAAGTGACATGTGATTTGACGCTTGATGCGACTAATGATTTGACGCTTGATTTGACTTGCGTGCCGCACTCGAATTCGAAATACAAATGCGCTCGCAAACAATCCCGGGCTTGGGTTCGCTAATTCCAAATTAACGAATTTTCCGTTACGACGTAATTAAATGATTACGCCTAGCGAAATCACTATTCACGTTGCTAACAAATTAATTCTAAATTAATTCGTTCGCCCGAATTAAAATCTAATTTTAATTCCACGTCAAAGTCCAATTTCGTTTAATATATCGAATATATTAATTAATCGATTAATTCCAAATTAATCATTATCTCTCTTTAAATGATATTTTATCCCAGATAAAATATCTCCGCAATTAATCCCAGATTAATTTTCTCTCTCATCTTATTAATCCCAAATTAATTAAAAGTGCGAGTCATACGTCATCGGTGAATCTTCGGGAAGCGACCCATGAGATCACCGGATATGTTGGCAATAAATTCGGTCGTCGGACTATCCAAACACGTAAGTATATGTATCATTGTACCGATTTACAAGACAAGGACCTTTCATCATTTATACATCTAGGTGATCTAATCACAAATGATAAGAGTACAATCTCCTTTGTCACATAGTTAATTTGTACAACAACACCATGATCTGTACAAATAGTGACGTTATGGGTCATAATTGTCCAACAATCTCCCACTTGGCCTATAGCCAGTCATTTGAGTGTCTAACACCCGAACTATATACGGTTGGCTCAAATTTCTGAGAAAAGACTTTCGCCAGTGGATTTTCATGATTATCGTCTGATGCGATTTATACGATCATCACATCGCCACGATGTTTGATCCGAACGAATCAGATGAATATCGAAGTATGTATCTGGATCGTTGATGAGACCATTAATTCTTTAGCCTGCGCTGACGCCTAGCTCAGCAGCTAACAGAACTATATCTAATCTAATTAGATTTTGTATCGACCCAGAAGGCTTCTATTGCGGCCTCAGCTGCAGCAATAACCCACATTTGTTGTTTATTCGGTAACAGTATCTTGCTTGGAAGATTTCCAGCTCACCATTCCCTTATTCAAACTTTGTAGTACCGTTTGGGACTTATAGTCGTCTTCATCGGTTAGGAAACTTCCTACAGTGATCCCAGTCACTTCAAGTTCTCCATCTCCACAGATTAAGACAGCATCATTAGTTCTCTAAGATACTAAGTATGTTCTTAACTTCAATCCAGTGACTATCACTCGGATTGGCCTGTTTGTGAATCCATATGCTCAAAGCGTATGAGACACCAGGTCGCGTACATTTTTCAATGTACGATTTCTCGGAGAGTTTTATCGAAAGCCAAGCTTCACCGATTATTTTATGGGAATATCATTTCCAAGAAATGACATATATTATCATTATTTATAGGACAGCCACTGTCAGTGCGCTACCACTAATCCTCTTATATACACAAGAATCATTTCGTTTTGAATTAAATCATAAACCATTATGATCACATCAAAACGACAATTCCAAGAACCTAATGCTTGCTTCAATCCAATCATGGATCGAATAACCTGCAAACCTTGCTTGCTAGTTTAGGTACGACAAAACCGACAGGATGTATTAAACATCCTCCAAAAGTTTTCCGTTTAAGGAAAGCGATTTTCCCGTTAATCTGACATATTTCATAAATGAAACATACAGCAGTAGCAAGCATTATCCAAATGGATTTACCGTGGCAACAGGTAAAAGGTTGAATCGTAATCAACACAATGTTGATAACGATATTTTCTGCTACAAGCCTAGCTTAGTACGTTGGTATGTTGCCTTCCATGTATGTCTTCCTTGAAGACTTATACAGTACCAATAGGTACAATGCCTTGCAGTACATCAACTAGTATCAAAACATAGTTGATATACATGGAATCTATTTCGGATTCATGGAACTTTGCCATAATAAGGGAGTCGATACCTTGTATCACTTCCTCATACGTAGTCAGTTGGTATACCTCAATAAGATTGACATCTTTATGAGGTGAGATCAGAAACCCATACCCCAGGTTGTTTTCTGACTCTCTCCGACATACGTGGTTCTTGTGTATTCGAAGATTATTGGAATAGTTTCATCTTAGATGAACTATTTGTGTTCCATTAAGATTCGGTGCCTTGAACAGTATTACTCCGATTTTTATCGAGTTTTACTATCCTCCCACTTACCACTGCATATCGGTATTCCTCTTAGGAAAATTACATGGTGAGCAACAATCTAATTGTTCTCTTGTGAGTTGTATAAGTACAATACTTATGGTATCCCTAGGATAACCTACAATTGGCACTTATCCTATTTGGGTTCTAGTTTGGTATCATCCAAACATATGCCTAGCATCCCAAATTTACAGGAATGAGAAACCCGGTTTCTTTCCTGTTCATATCTAATATGATATCTGTCAAACAGATTTTATGGAACCTTATTCTAAATAATTTCTACACTGTTAATGCTTATCCGTTGAAGGAAATGGTAGCTCAGAGCGACTCACGATTAACCTTATCATGTCCAACAAAATTTGGTTTTTCCAGTTCGGACACACCGTCAAACTGACGTGTTCCGGAAGGAGTCCTAATTTGAAAGAATACTTTACTCTTTCAAGTATATTAGAAACTTATTGCTTAAGTGTTTTCCATTACGGTCTAACCGTGACGGTTTAATACTTCAGCCAATCTGTTTGTCTATTTTCGTGTCGAAACTATAAAAGTTTCCGATTTGTGTTTCAAAAGAGACACATAACCATAACGCGATGCCACATCCGTAAAGGTCACGAAATATTCATTTCCATATACAGCCTAGCTAGACATGGGCCCACTTGCTTTACTCTGAACTAGGGCTAACAGATCGATGGCATTTACACTTTTACCAAGTAAATAGTGTTTTAGGCACTTTGCCCAAGAAACTAGATTCGTAGACTTTATTTGAATGGAATCAAATTAGTCCGAGTACCCACTCTTCAAAAGTGTGGATATACGAGTCTTGTTTGATTGTGTCCCAGACAACAATGCCACAATTAGTTTCTTCTGATCAAATCAGTTTGAGCTATTTGTTTGTCATGTTTGAGATTTATTTATATTCAAAATATAAATTATGTTATTCACATCTAATGTGTTTATCTCAATATCATCTTTATATAATAAAACACTTTAGTGTTTCTAGAATATAAAGGTTCACCCGCAGTGGGTTAAACATTGATATAGAGATGATGTTTCTAGTAAAACTAGTTACATTATAACAGTTTCCAAATTTAGATACACACCCGAAGGGTAGTTCCTAAATTAGGTATCTACGGTTAAAACAGCGACTTTCGTCCCGTTTCCAATTCGCAGATAAATCTCAATCTGAAGTCAACATCCTGCTCATAGCAGATTCTGAACATCAGTATGTATTTATGTATCACACTAAGTATTTAAAATCCAATTTTAATACTAGTAGTGAACATAATTATGACAATCATATTTGAAGTTAGAGCCTTGCCCCGTCTTCAATTCCTTCATGTCTGCTTTGTCCAAACGGCAATCACGCTTCCGCGATCCTGTTTGCCACAATTAAAGCAGACATTTTGGGATTTATCCTTTATCTTCCTATAAGAATATAATGATTTTGCCTTTGCCCTTTCAACACTCCAGAAGCCTTTGGCCTAGCCTCGGCCTTCTAGAATATCAAAGTAAGGTGCGCCTTGCGCTATTTGCCTTATTGCAAATTTTAACTTTATCTCCTTGAGAATAGTCATTAACTCTCCAAGAGTTATTTATTGCAATTTAGTACTTCTAAGATTCTAAGGATAGATTCTTTGAAGATCCTTCAATTTCATTATCATACTTTAAAAAATCTAACCCTTAGTTCTGACAAAGAAATCAAGGAGTCTACTGCGGTAAGTATAATGGATTAAACACCAAAGTTATCATCACATTAATCTTCCAAAGATTATGCTCTACTATTTGCTTAACTCCGAGCTTAGGCCTAATATGTTATTTTATCAAATAAAGTAATTTATTATTTTTCCAGGACCATCCTGAAATTTATTCCCAATTTGAAAATTAAACCATTTAAATACATTTTCCCTAGGATTATGTTTTAAATGTCAATCTTCCAATTTTCTTGATTTTAATAGTCCAGCTATTTAATCAACGATTTAGGTACTATTTATTATAATGATTACAATCGTCCAACTATTTAATCAACTATAATTTAATAGATTAAAATCAATTATATTGATTACTATAATCCAATTATAAAATCAACTATAAATGAATAGTTTGAATACAGTCCAACTATTAATTAAAACAACGTTTAAATATTAGTCCAACTAACATTTAATTTATTTGACGAATGATATTTGTTTTAAGCGCGTATGGCAAGTAATTAAACGAATATTGAAAATTCAATTCTTGCCTCCCACTATTTTTCGGCGAGCCTCTAACCCTCTGTCGAGTACTCGGGAAACCGTGTTTCCTAGTGGGCTAGGATCCCGTTAAATATCACACAATCTTGACTTTGGCCAACAAATTGTATGATAATTAACTAGGTAGATCTCTAAGATCAATTGGATCTAATCCAATTCCTAGATCCGGTAGAGGGACATCCAAGTCCGAAACATATATCTTATAAATGCCAATACATCCAATTTATTACCTAACCTTTTTCCTCTGAATCAACTAAGCCTTGGCTTTGGCACAACAAACTTAGTGATCCCAGTTAAGCGCGACCCATTGACCATGGAAAGCTTCGTAATCAATGTCAATGGACAAGAAGTGGTCTTGACTTTGGCCAACAAACCACAACTTGGACAAGACACCAATATGGAACAAAGCTCTCGTGATTCAAACACATTTTCGAAGGACAAAGGCCTTGACTTTGGCCAACAAGCCAATGCCAGTCTCGGATCTTGAGTGAGAAACACTCAATGGAAGGAAAGACGCTTAATATTTTGCGAGGGTTTTTCGAGTGCAAATTGGCAACCAATTTATTATCTTTGTTAAGGTCTCATCATCATACACCCTTAAACATGCATTCTAAACACATAATAAAGCGCGTATAAATAAATAATAATGATATGTGGATTGATACTATACAGATTGATCCTAGATCAAATCTCTCTCTTTCTCTCTCCCGCTAGCACATGTATTTACTTCTACCCGTTACACTACACTTCTAAAGAAACCTCATTTACATTGAGGGGAATATGTGAGAAGAGAATACAAAGAATATGGAGGTATAAGGCTGGACACGCAGGTCCAATTAATAAATCAAATTTATTACAACAATTTCTAAAATTGTCCCACCCATCTGATATCCATCTGATATACATTATTCATGCATCGCAACCATGTATTCACACAAACATGTTATCAATCAATCTAATCAAATTAATTAATCTGATAATTAGTGACCATCCAATGTTCAAACAATGATTTGATTTTGGTCGAGTCAAACTCGTTTTTGCGAATAAGTACTTAAAGTACGAATTCTCGAATTAAATTAAACTACATCATTAATTCGCTATTTAATTCCAAATTAAATACTACACTTTATTAAACGAACCATTTACGACTTAAATTCCAAATTTAATCGTTACGGGTCTCAAAGCCCGATTAACGTCCAACGTCAATTTAATTAAAGTCCAATGGGCTTTTAATTAATTTCTTGAGGTGTGGACTTTTGGTCAACTCGGGTCAAATCGATAACCAAAGTCCAATCCAGGAGTTACCCCATAAGCCCAGAAATCAATTTAGGCCCATTAGGCCCAATTAAACTTTAAAGGTCCATTAGTCGCATTTGGGCTTTATGGATGCGGTTTTGGGCCCAATTAGATCCAACCAATTTTGCCTAAACCCATCTTGGTACAACCAAGCCCAATAAGCTCAATTATAACACAACAAGCCCAAATCCAATTTAAGGCCCAAATAATTAAATTCCAAAAATCCAATTTCCCAATTTAATTACACTAAAGTGTATAACACAATTAATCACCCAAATCAATATTTCCAAAACATTAATTTATACAATTAATCATGCTCAATTACAACAAAACATGTCCAACACATTTCATCAAAAATCAAACCCATTATTACATGTTACATGTCTCGGCCAAAGGGGAATTTTATGCCCAAATCAAATTCAATCCAATTAAATTCAATTCAACCTTAAATCAATATCCCTAAATGATTTCCAACACATCCAATGATCAAAATCAAAAAATCCAAGACAATTTAGGGCATCCATATTTTCGGCCAAGCTAAGATATTTGGGCAAATTTGTTCCAAACAAAATTTGATCAAATTGATCCAACCAATCATCAATTAAACATACTTTAAGCATACCAATTCATCCAATTTCATTAATTCATGCTCAAACACATTTTACCCAAATTTTAACCCTAAGTCAATTTCATGCTCAACCTTGCTCAAGATACCATTGTTGGTGTTTGCTAAGGTCCCAAGATCAATAAACAAGCATGAAACAAGTGCGTATACAAATCAACGAAGTTGCGGAATACTCACATCGATCGGTTGAGCGACGCGGCAACGAACAAAACGAATTCTGCTCACTGTGAAGCTCACGGCAGTGGCTGTGTACAGTCCACTATTTTTCAGTTTTTGAGGTCAAGAATCCAAGCTCCAAGCTTCGTCAAATGATTCCCGGCTCATGGGTGGACTTCCCTATCACCTTCGCATGTCTCTCGGAGTGCTAGCTCTTGTGATTTTTGCCACAAAAATCACCATTTTTGCTTCCCATTTTCTTCTTGACTCTCGGCAGTGGCTGCCAAAACCAGAAGCAAAATCAGCCCTTCATGGGCGTGAAAGAGGAGAGAAAATGTGAGAGGAGAGATGTGTGTTGAATTCATTTTAAAAAGTGTATCTAATACACTTATATATTTTCCATAAATAAATAAATGATTTACCACTTTTTTGGCTTTCAAAAAGTCAAATGGTAAAAGCTTTCCAACAACTACCATCAATCAATCACATCAATCAATAAAGTGTCACATCACTCAAAGTGACATGTGATTTGACACTTGATGCGACTAATGATTTGACACTTGATTTGACTTGCGTGCCGCACTCGAATTCGAAATACGAATGCGCTCGCAAACAATCTCGGGCTTGGGTTTGCTAATTCCAAATTAACGAATTTTCTGTTGCGACGTAATTAAATGATTACGCCTAGTGAAATCACTATTCACGTCGCTAACAAATTAATTCTAAATTAATTCGTTCACCCGAATTAAAATCTAATTTTAATTCCGCTTCGAAATCCAATTTCGTTTAATATATCGAATATATTAATTAATCGATTAATTCCAAATTAATCATTATCTCTCTTTAAATGATATTTTATCCCAGATAAAATATCTTCGCTATTAATCCCAGATTAATTTTCTCTCTCATCTTATTAATCCCAGATTAATTAAAAGTGCGAGTCATACGTCATCGGTGAATCTTCGGGAAGTGACCCATGAGATCCCCGGATATGTTGGCAGTAAATTCGGTCGTCGGACTATCCGAACACGTAAGTACCTAGTACTACGTTTGTACCGATTTACAAGAAAAGGTTGGCCTCTAGCAAAGCGCCATGCCTACCCAATTCTCCAGAAATATCATTACAGGAATAAAGGATCTATATCAGGAGTAGTATACGTAGTATTGCGTATGTCGATCCAGTATCAGATGATCACGTGCTATGCTTGGGGGTGGAATTATCTCTGCCCCGTACAAAGCAAATGTTGGATGTCTGGTAACTACTCTCTATAATCGGATAAACATGACCTTGTCATTTTATCCCGATGACTGTAATACTTAAGAGAACCAGTACCGTATCCTACGCGACCATCATCTCCATATAACTGGAGTGACACTTCCGTTTTGACATCACACCCAACACACTACGATTCTCAATATACCCAGCATAGGCGTACACATAACCTATTAAAGCCCTGGACGACCGCAACCAAAGTATATTGATTATCGCAAGTATTAGCGGTGCAAGTGTCAGGTTAAGAACAAATACACCTACCCTGATTTCGGACTTCCATAGACACATATACTACCAATGGAATTCCGAGGGGGTCTATCCGGAGGGAAGCTGTTTCCTGTACCATCGGTAAAACACAACCTCCTATTACACTTGCATGAGTATCCTATACCCAAATATATGAAAACTATGCTGTTATGCCCTCACAACGCGCACAAGTGTAATACTAGTCTTTTACGCATTTATCGATGTCCGATCTCGATAATACTCTGACTAGGGATATTTAATGATTTATCCTTCGTGGACTGATACTGTCTCATATCATTCTCAATCCAGGAACAAATCACAAGGACCTCTCATCATTTATACATCTAGGTGATCTAATCACAAATGATAAGAGTGCAATCTCCTTTGTCACATAGTTAATTTGTACAACACCATGATCTGTAAAAATAGTGACGCTATGGGTCATAATTGTCCAACACCTAAAAGAAGCGAGAGATCAAGGCTAGTCTAGGAAGTTCCCACAGGAAAAAGATGCCAAAAAGGACCTAGAGAAAATCAGAACCCCAAATTCAGACCTAAGCCCATAAGCAGGCAAATAAAGGTTATAAACAGAAAAGAAGAGGGGAATCAATGAAAGAGAGAAAGAAAAGAAGAAGAAAAAGAAGAAAAAAAAGAAAAAGGAAAAGAAGAAAGAGGGAAGGAGAAAGAAGCATAGAAGATTTGGCATCCATAGAGTTTGAGGGATGAAGACAATCCAACAACAAGAAATAACGTAAGATTTACTTAACCCAAATTTGAGATTTTGAAATCATGACGATATGGAAACATCTTGGTGTTAGTGGCATGCTAGGGTTTGCAATTTGTGAGGAAATAATCATGGAATTGGTTGTAAGATAAGTATCAAAATTTGATAATTCTAGGGCTTAAGCCAAGAGTGAGGATGATGTGATTAATAGAGTATGGAGGATGTTAATTTGAATTATAATGTGTGAAGATGATGTATGATGATGTTTTGTGTTATGGTTTTAGTATGGAAGTGATAGGATTTTCAATGGGGTGTGTTGGATTTGAAGAAGAAGAACATAATCCTGGAATTATGTCTCGCGTCACGATGTAAAAAGTATTTGCCTCGCGACACGCAAGAAGAAAATGATGGCACACTTCTGGACGTCGTGGGTCGTGACGCACAAAGGTTTGCATCGCGACGCACGACACATAATTTCCCAGAATTAGTTTGTAACTGCTTCAGTTCCACCTTAGCATGTTAGAGACCACCATTAAGGTCTCGTATCAATTCGAATGCAAACATTACATCTTAGTACAAATATGATATACCAAGTTACGATATCATGTACTTGAATTTAGTAGTTTAGCCTAGTTCCAGAGCTTATCTCGTAGATTTTAGTCTAATCAAGTTATAACCTGTACACCATTGCAGGAGTTGCAATCTCATTTGACGAAGCAATATAGCTCCAGCCAGATTTCGAATATTGTGAGTGGGCACCACTCTTCTAAATTGATTTTCATTTTGTTATTTTTGTAACAGATTTACTTTTTATGTTTTAGGGCGATAGATCTTTTTTATTATATAAAAGCTTATGATTGAAGTTACATTTGAGAAAGAAATGTTTTTCAGATCATGTTTTATATTTTTCGGGGCATGGGGAAAAACCCACCCTAGTATGTAACTGGATACATTTTGGAAATAACGGACAGAGAACATGTGCATATGTAGAGGACTTAGGGGACGGCGATACGTAACGCCCCCAGATCCTAGTTTAGGGCTAGGGGATGGCGATACGTAACGCCCCCAGATCCTAGTTTAGGGCTAGGGGATCGCGATACGTAACGCCCCTAGACCCTATTTTCATGGTAAGGTATTAGCATGGATCAGCACTACCGGCTCTATTTCAGTGGCTTGGGGGATGGTGATACGTAATGTCCCAAGACCACCAGTTTCAGGGACATGAGTGTCATGCTTTGGGGGACGGCGATACGTAACGCTCTAAAGTCATGGTTTTGCATTCCTGGCTCCAGATAGGTGTATGTGTTAGACATTATGTCCCATAGCGTCACTGTTTGTAAATGATATTGTATTATTGTACAAAATTAACTATGTGATAATGAAATTGCCTTTTGCCATTTTGTAAATATTATTTACTTTGATTTATAAATGGCGAAAGTCCATATGATTAGTACCTGGACTGAGAATGATATGAGACAGTATCAGTCCCCAAAGGTTTAATCATTAAATATCCCTAGCCGTAGTATTATCGAGACTGGACATCGATAATACGGAATAGACTAGTATTGCGCTTGTGCACGTTGTGAGGGCACAACGACATAGTTCTCATATATTTAAGTATTGAATACTTATGCAAGTGCGATAGGAGGTTGTGTTTTACCGATGGTACGGAAAACAGCTTCGCTCTGGATAGACCCCGCGGAATCCCATTGGTAGTATGTCTGCGTGTCTATGGGAGGCCGCATCAGGGTAGGTGTATATGGTCTTAACCTGAGACTTACATCGCTAGTACTTGCGACAATCGGTAAACTTTGGTTTTGGTGGTTGGGAACCTTAACCGGTTCTGTGTACACCTCTTCTGGGTTTATCGAGAATCGTAGTGTACTGGATGTGATGTCAAGATGGAAGTATCGCTTCAGACATATGGAGGCGATGATCACGCAGGACATAGAACTAGTACTCTATAAAAGGTTGCAACCGTCGGGACAATATGACCAGGTCAGGATTGTCCGATTTAAAGAGACTAGTTGTTTGATGTCCGATATATGTTTCGTACGGGGCAGACACATCTCCAGCCCCAGGCCTAGCATGTGATCATCCGATACTGGATCGATGTACGCAATACTACGGTATACTACGCTTGATATAGATCTTATATTCCTATAAGAATATTTCTGGAGAATTGGGAAGGCATGGCGTTTTGCTAGAAGCCAACCTTGTCTTGTGAATCGGTAAGAACGTAGTAAAGGGTACGTGCGTGTTCGGATTATCCGACGACCGTATTTACTGCCAACATATCCGGAGATCTCTTGGGTCGCTTCCTGAAGATTCACCTATGATATTTGATTCGAACTTAATTAATCTTGGATTAATTGCGGAGAAACTTTATCTCGGATAAAGTGCCTTATTTAGAGAGAGAGAACGATTAATTTGGAATTAATCAGTAAAATTATTATATTCGATATATAATTGAAATTCGATTTCGACGCGAAATTAAAATTAGATTTTAATTCGGGCATACGAGTTAATTTAGAATTAATTCGTTAGCGACGTAAATAATAATTTCGCTAGGAGCGATTATTTATTTAATTCGATTTAATTAACGTCGCGACGCAAGTTCGGTATTTCGGAAATATCGAATCCGAACGCGTGAGTGGACGTGGGCCCACTTTCATTTCGAAACGTGTGGGGCCCACTTGACACATGTCATTATATGTATTATTTTATTGATAATGCATTGCATGGTGATAGTGTATAATACACTCTAATGTTATGCATGGAATTTGAGTGTTTGACACTCTAAGCCTTTGCATGGCTTGTGTCATAGATTTATTATTATTTAATAAATATTATGGCATAAATATAAATTGATTTTTGGTATCAAAAATCAACAAGAACAAAAAAAGAAATTTCTCTCCTCTCTCTCTTTCATGACCGAAAACTGCATGCAGTTTTGGTCTTCATCTTCTTCAATTTTGGTTGCCAAAAGCTTGAAGAAAGGGTTGTTGTTTGGAACATCTTCTCACATGCAAGGCTAGCACCATCAAGGAATCAAAATAGGTGATATGGAAACCATCATAGAGCAAGGAATACACAAAGCTTGGAGCTTCCTACTTCTTGTCTTCCTTGGCCGAATCATCCCACACTTGGAGCTTCCATTTGGTTTGATTTTCTTCATCAACAAAGCATTGTAAGTATGATTCCGCATACTTCATGTTTATATATATTCTTTGTTGTATTTCATGTATGCTTAATCTTTTCTTGGGACATATTATAGAAACCAACAATGGTATCATGGAGCCATGGTTAAGCATGAAATACTTTAGGTTAAAATTTGTTAAAATTGGTTGAAGCATGTTCTTGTGAAATTTGATGAATAAGTATGCTTGCATGTATATAGAATGATGTTATATGGAATCAATTTTATGAAAAATGCATTGGATGATTTTTCCCCAAAATTTTAACCTTGGCCGAATGGGTGTGTTAAAATTGGTTGAAGCATGTCTTGTGAAATTTGATGAATAAGTATGCTTGCATGTATATAACATGATGTTATATGGAATCAATTTTATGAAAAATGCATTGGATGATTTTTCCCCAAAATTTTGACCTTGGCCGAATGATATGGTGAAATTGATTGAAGCATGTTCTTGTGAAATTTGATTAATAAGAATGCTTACATGTATATAGAATGATGATACATGGAATCAATTTTATGAAAAATGCATTGGATGATTTTTTCCCCAAATTCATGCCTTGGCCGAATATGTTGCTACTTGGAGTGGATTGGAATTTTTTGTGTTTAAGATCATTGGATGACTTAGAACGTCTACGGGACGTAGATTAATAATTCAATCGGATTGAAAAACAAATCGACACAAAATACTCACCTTGGCCGAATGTACAAGGACATGAAAAAGAGTTGATTTTTTGTTAAAATTAATGTTGGACATTTATTTTGAACAATACATGATTAATAAATTAAATGGGTATTTTTGAAATATTTGGTTTAATGTATTAATCTTGGTATTACACTTTAATTAATTGGACTTTAATGTTTGGAATATTAAAATTTAATTAATGGGCTTAATTGGTGAATTGGGGCTTTTAATATTGTATTTGGGCATAATGGGCTTGGTTGGACCAAGTAATTTGGGCCAAAAGGATTGGATCCAATTTGGGCCTAAATCACTCCATTAAGTCCAAATATAATATAATGGGCTTTAAATTTAATTGGGCCTTATGGGCTTAAAATTGGTTTTATGGCATTTAAGGGTGATTCCTTATTTGGGCTTGGTAATTGGGTTTGACCCACATTGACCAAAGCCCAAGCCTTAATAAATCAATTCTAAGTCCATTTGACTTGAATTAAATTCAACATTGGATGTTAGTTGGGCTTTGAGGCCCAATAAGATTAGATTTAGAATCTAAGTCTTTAAAGCACATTAAAAGTGTAAACATTTAATTTGGAATTAAATAATTGAATTAGTATTGAATACGAATTGAATTAGATTTAATTAGTAGTTCGATATAATTCGCGAATTCGTACCTTATGTACTTATTCTCAATCGAGTTGGACTCGCGCAAAATCAAACCGTTGTTTGAACATTGGATGATCACTTAAAACAAAGACTAATTAATTGGATTAGATTGGTTGTAAAAGCATGTCTTGTTTGAAATATATGTATGTGATGAATGAATAGTGTATATCGGATGGATATTAGAAGGGAAAGGGTAATTTTAGAAATTATTGTAAATTTGGAATTTATAAATTGGACCTGCGTGTCCAGCCTTATCTCTTTATCTCTTTGTATTCTCTTCTCACCTAATTCCCCTCAATGTAAATGAGGTTTCTCTTATTGTATTATGTAATTGGGTAAAAGTAGAATAGTGCTAGCGGGGAGAGGAAAGGGAGTGATTTATTCTAGGAACAAGTTGTTTATATATCCATCCGCATATCACTATTAGTTTACTTTACGCGCTTTATGATGTTTTAGAAGCATGCTTAAGGGTGTATGATGATGAGACCTAACAAAGATAAATAAATTGGTTGCCAATTACGCGAAAATCCCTCAATTTATATTAAGCGAATATCCTTCCATTGAATGGTTCTTGTTCAAGATCGAGAAGTTGGCATTGGTTTGTTTTTGACCAAAGTCAAGACCTTTGTCAATCAAGGATGTACTTGAATCATGAGAGTTTTGTTGCATATCGGTGTCTTGTCCAAATCGTGATTTTTATTGGCCAAAGTCAAGATCACTTTTTGTCCAACGACATTGATTACGAAACTTTCCTCGTCAATGGGTCCCGCTTAACTGGAATCATTAGGTTTGTTTTTGGCCAAAGCCAAGGCCTAGTTGATTCGGAGGATAGGGTTAGGAAAATGTATTAGATACATTGACATTATACATATGTTTCGGACTTGGATGTCCACCTAACCGGATCTAGGAATTGGATGAGATCCAATTGATCATGGAGATCTACCTAAGTTAAATAGCATACAATTTTTATTGGCCAAAGTCAAGGTTGTGTGTTATTTAACGGGATCCTAGCCCACTAGGAAATTCGATTTCCCGAGTTCTCTACAGAGGGTTAGAAACTTGAAGAAAATAGTGGGAGGCTATTATTGAATTTGCAATTTCATTCAGATATTTAGCCTTACGCGTCTTTCAAAATTATTTCGTCAATATTTTAAATAATTAGTTGGACTAATATATTGTTATTTTTATTTGTAACAGTTTGACTGTACCCATAACATCGTTGACTTTATAGTTGGACTATAGTTGTCAAGATGATTGGCAAAGGTAATATCCGCGACATAATCATGGGCGATAATGTCTTCAAAGGGACAAACTTTGCCGACTGGGAAATGAACCTCAAGATAGTGCTTGGGGCTGAGAGGATACTGTATACTATTCAGAGACCTCTCTCGCCTGAACCCACTGAGCCACTGGAGCTAGAGTTATGGAAGACTCATAGTGATGATTGTGACCAAGCTCAGTCAGTTATGCTAGCTGCAATGACCCAGCATTTCAGACGCCAGTATAGGGACTTGGATCCCTATAACATGATGGCAAGATTGCGTGATCTTCACCGCACACTAAGCGGATGAAGAGGTACGAGCTAGTAAGGAAACTCTTCCGCTCCCGGATGACAGACGGCGCATCAGTTGAAGCCCACGGGACTCAAATGATCGCCGATATTAATGAGTTGGCCAATATGGGAATAGTCTTGGAGGCTGAGCTGACTATAGATATGATCTTGCAGTCACTTCCTGATACAAGGAAACAAATCATAATCAACTACAAGTTGATGGATACAGATGACACTCTTGGAGAGCTGTTATCTGTCTTGAAGGAGTCCGAAAGGGAACTCCTAAAGGGGAGCAAGCGCGAGGCGCATTTTGCATCGACCTCTCATGCGCCAAAGGGTGGCCCCAACGCAATTGGAGGTGCGAGGAAGAAGAAGTTCAAGAAGAAGGGCAAAGGCAAGTTGACAGTGGCTTCTAGGAAGCCAAAGGACAAATCTCGCGACATCTGCCTCAACTGCGGCAAGAGGGGTCACTGGAAACGTGACTGCCGAATGAGCATTGTGCAGAGGGAGGATATCAAGGCTAGCAAGGCTATCGCCTCTGGTATGTTTGTTATTGAGATAAATATGAATACTTCTAGTTTTAAAAATTGGATTTTTGATTCTGGTTGTGGTGCTCATATTTGTACTGATGTGCAGGATCTGCATGATAGCAGGGTGCTGGCATCAGGGGAGATGGATCTACGGGTTGGAAACGGAACACCAGTTGCTGTTTTGGCCGTAGGGACTTTTGTTTTAGAACTGCCCTCAGGGCATGTACTTAAACTATTGAACTGTTATTTTGTACCTAGTTTAACTAGGAATATTATATCTGTGTCCTTGTTAACCCATCAGGGTTACACTTTTGTATTCAGGAACACTGGGTGTTATTTATATAAAAATGATGCAGAAATTTGCACAGCTGTTGCAAATAACGGTCTTTATATTTTGAATATAAATGAATCTCCTAAAATGACAAACAAAAGGCTCAAAAGAAGTAATCTAAAAGATGAAGCTTATATCTGGCATTGTCGTCTAGGACACATCAACAAGACTCGCATATCCACACTTTCAAAGAGTGGGTACTTGGACGAATTTGATCCCAATTCATATGACGTCTGCGAATCTTGTCTTTTAGGCAAAATGCCTAAATCACCTTTTAGCGGTAAAGGTGAACGTGCCACAGAACTATTGGCTCTCGTTCATACTAACGTATGCGGGCCCATGTCTAGCCAGGCTAGAGGTGGATTTCACTACTTCGTAACCTTTACAGATGATGCATCTCGTTACGGTTATGTGTATCTTATGAGACACAAGTCGGAAACTTTTGAGAAATTCAAAGAGTTTCGACACGAAGTGGAGAAACAAACAGGGAAGAGTATTAAGACATTACGGTCAGACCGTGGTGGCGAATACTTAAGTTATGAGTTTCAAGATTACTTGAAAGAATATGGTATTCTTTCACAGTGGACTCCTCCTGGAACACCGCAATTAAACGGTGTGTCCGAACGGAGAAACCGCACCTTGTTGGACATGGTGAGGTCAATGATGAGTCGCACTGAGCTACCAATATCCTTCTGGGGATACGCATTAAACAGTGCTATACTTATTTTGAATAAGGTACCGTCGAAGTCTGTTGAACAGACTCCATACGAAATATGGACAGGAAGGAAACCAGGTTTCTCTTTCCTGAAGATTTGGGGATGCTGGGCATATGTTAAACGTTTGGAAGGTACCAAACTTGGACCCAAATCTGATAAATGCCTTTTCGTAGGATATCCTAGGGAAACCAAAGGATATTACTTCTATCACCCACAAGAGAACAAAGTATTTGTTGCTCTACAAGCATTTTTCCTTGAGAAGGATTTTATAAATGCAGTGGTAAGTGGGAGGAAAGTAGAACTCGATGAAGATCGTAGTGATACTGTTCCGGGTAATGAATCAACGACGGAACACGAACAGACCGTCCGGGATGAGTCTGTACCACAAACTTCACATACACAAGGACCGCGTAGGTCGGAGAGAGTCAGAACAGTACCTGAGAGGTATGGGTTCCTGATCTCACCTCATATAGATATTAATCTTATTGAGGATAATGAGCCGGCTATGTATGAGGAAGCGATACAAAATATCGATTCCGCTTTATGGCAAGAAGCCATGAAGTCCGAGATGGATTCCATGTACGCCAACCAAGTTTGGACACTGGTTGATGCACCAGAAGGCGTAAAGCCTATTGGATGCAGATGGATCTTCAAGAAGAAGACCGACATGGATGGCAACGTACAAACGTACAAAGCTAGGCTTGTAGCAAAGGGGTATCGTCAACAATATGGTATTGATTATGACGAAACTTTCTCACCCGTTGCCATGATTAAATCCATTCGGATAATGCTTGCAATAGCTGCATATTTCGATTACGAAATATGGCAGATGGACGTTAAAACCGCTTTCCTTAACGGAAACCTTTTGGAGGATGTTTATATGCAACAGCCTGACGGTTTTATCGTACCTAGACTTGCAAACAAGGTTTGTAAGTTAAATCGATCCATTTATGGATTGAAGCAAGCATCACGGTCATGGAATCAGCGTTTTGATGAGATCATAAAAGAATATGATTTCGTGCAAAACGCAGACGACCCTTGTGTATACAAGAAGGTTAGTGGGAGAGCACTTACTTTTATTGTCCTTTATGTCGACGACGTATTGCTTATAGGCAATGACATTCCCATGCTAACGTCGGTGAAAGCTTGGCTTTCATTAAAATTCTCCATGAAAGATCTGGGAGAAGCAGCATTTATTCTTGGAATAAAGATCTACAGGGATAGATCTAGAAAGATGCTTGGACTCTCCCAGAGTACATACATTGATAAAGTGTTGAAGCGATTCAACATGGAACAATCCAAGAGGGGATTGGTTCCAATGGTACGTGGTACCTCTCTGTCTAAGGACATGTGTCCTAAGACTCAGGAAGAGAGAGACCACATGAGTCGGATACCGTTCGCCTCGGCAGTCGGATCGATCATGTATGCCATGATATGTACTCGACCTGATGTCTCATATGCTTTGAGCATGTGCAGTCGCTATCAGGCCGATCCAGGTGAAGGTCACTGGACAGCAGTTAAGAATATCCTTAAGTATCTTAAAAGAACTAAGGATGCTTTCTTAATTTATGGAGGTGGAGAACTTGCGGTATCTGGGTATACCGATGCAAGTTTCCAAACCGACAAGGATGACTACAAGTCGCAATCCGGGTACATTTTTTGTTTGAATAACGGAGCAGTGAGCTGGAAATCTTCCAAGCAAGATACTGTTGCCGATTCAACAACAGAAGCGGAGTACATCGCTGCATCTGAAGCAGCAAAGGAGGCAGTTTGGATCCGAAAGTTCCTAATCGGATTAGGAGTAGTTCCGTTAGCAGATGAGCCCATTCCATTGTATTGTGACAATAACGGGGCTATAGCACAGGCTAAGGAACCAAGGTCTCATCAACGGTCCAAGCATGTTCTTCCGACGTTACCATCTGATTCGGGAGATTATACATCGTGGCGATGTAAAAGTCGAGAAGGTCACATCAGATGACAACATTGCAGATCCGCTGACGAAAGCTGTTCTTCAGCAAGTTTTTGAACGACACATACATAGTTCGGGTATTAGATGCTTGAGTGACTGGCTATAGGCCAAGTGGGAGATTGTTAGACATTATGTCCCATAGCGTCACTGTTTGTAAATGATATTGTATTATTGTACAAAATTAACTATGTGATAATGAAATTGCCTTTTGCGATTTTGTAAATATTATTTACTTTGATTTATAATTGGCGAAAGTCCATATGATTAGTACCTGGACTGAGAATGATATGAGACAGTATCAGTCCCCAAAGGTTTAATCAAATAAATCCTAGCCGTAGTATTATCGAGACTGGACATCGATAATACGGAATAGACTAGTATTGCGCTTGTGCACGTTGTGAGGGCACAACGGCATAGTTCTCATATATTTAAGTATTGAATACTTATGCAAGTGCGATAGGAGGTTGTGTTTTACCGATGGTACGGAAAACAGCTTCGCTCTGGATAGAACCCCGCGGAATCCCATTGGTAGTATGTCTGCGTGTCTATGGGAGGCCGCATCAGGGTAGGTGTATATTGTCTTAACCTGAGACTTACATCGCTAGTACTTGCGACAATCGGTAAACTTTGGTTTTGGTGGTGGGAACCTTAACCGGTTCTGTGTACACCTCTTCTGGTTTATCGAGAATCGTAGTGTACTGGATGTGATGTCAAGATGGAAGTATCGCTTCAGACATATGGAGGCGATGATCACGCAGGTCACAGAACTAGTACTCTATAAAAGGTTGCAACCGTCGGGACAATATGACCAGGTCAGGATTGTCCGATTTAAAGAGACTAGTTGCTTGATGTCCGATATATGTTTCGTACGGGGCAGACACATCTCCAGCCCCAGGCCTAGCATGTGATCATCCGATACTGGATCGATGTACGCAATACTACGGTATACTACGCTTGATATAGATCTTATATTCCTATAAGAATATTTCTGGAGAATTGGGAAGGCATGGCGCTTTGCTAGAAGCCAACCTTGTCTTGTGAATCGGTAAGAACGTAGTACGAGGTACGTGCGTGTTCGGATTATCCGACGACCGTATTTACTGCCAACATATCCGGAGATCTCTTGGGTCGCTTCCTGAAGATTCACCTATGATATTTGATTCGAACTTAATTATCTTGGATTAATTGCGGAGAAACTTTATCTCGGATAAAGTGCCTTATTTAGAGAGAGAGAACGATTAATTTGGAATTAATCAGTAAAATTATTATATTCGATATAATAATTGAAATTCGATTTCGACGCGAAATTAAAATTAGATTTTAATTCGGGCATACGAGTTAATTTAGAATTAATTCGTTAGCGACGTAAATAATAATTTCGCTAGGAGCGATTATTTATTTAAATTCGATTTAATTAACGTCGCGACGCAAGTTCGGTATTTCGGAAATATCGAATCCGAACGCGTGAGTGGACGTGGGCCCACTTTCATTTGGAAACGTGTGGGGCCCACTTGACACATGTCATTATATGTATTATTTTATTGATAATGCATTGCATGGTGATAGTGTATAATACACTCTAATGTTATGCATGGAATTTGAGTGTTTGACACTCTAAGCCTTTGCATGGCTTGTGTCATAGATTTATTATTATTTAATAAATATTATGGCATAAATATAAATTGATTTTTGGTATCAAAAATCAACAAGAACAAAAAAGAAATTTCTCTCCTCTCTCTCTTTCATGACCGAAAACTGCATGCAGTTTTGGTCTTCATCTTCTTCAATTTTGGTTGCCAAAAGCTTGAAGAAAGGGTTGTTGTTTGGAACATCTTCTCACATGCAAGGCTAGCACCATCAAGGAATCAAAAGAGGTGATAGGGAAACCATCATAGAGCAAGGAATACACAAATCTTGGAGCTTCCTACTTCTTGTCTTCCTTGGCCGAATCATCCCACACTTGGAGCTTCTATTTGGTTTGATTTTCTTCATCAACAAAGCATTGTAAGTATGATTCCGCCATACTTCATGTTTATATATATTCTTTGTTGTATTTCATGTATGCTTAATCTTTTCTTGGGACATATTATAGAAACCAACAGTATGGGGCGACGATGATACGTAACGCCCTCATACGTCAAGTTTTTCAGATACAGACTAGTTTCCAGATAACATATTTTCATAAAAGAGTTTCAGCTATCAGATTTTCAGAAACAGTTTACAAAAGTAGTTTTCAAAAGAGAATTTTTATGAAAGAGTTTTCAGAAGAGTTCTTATATAATGTTATTTTTGGAACTTTGATTTCAGAGCCCGATGATTTTATTGAAGCATTTCAGTTTTATAGTCCACTCACTTAGATCGTATATCGATCTAACCCCCCACTTCTAGTTTTTTGTTCTTGTGGATATTCTCGGAGGACGAGCTCGGGAGGACAAATACTGATGTAGTCACTAGGGTTTCGAGTCCACCAGTCTGAGTCAAAAAGTAAGAATCCAGCTGGAGTCAATCGGATTCAAATAAAAGTCCTTTATTAGTATTTGAGTTTTGTGTAATCATTGTAAAAACATTTGTCTTTATGTATACAATTATTGGAGTCGAGTTTGTATATTAAGTTGTTAATTTTGGGCCATTGTCCATACGTACGATATATATATATATGATTTCAGAAAAGAGTATTAGTAATTTAATATCAGTTATCAGAGTTAAAGGCTTATGGGGTTAGTACGGTCTATTCCCCTGCCGGTAACATCACCTGAATTGGGGATGTTACAATTACTTAAAATAGTATTCTTGAATCTTGTTGTACTATACATAATCTCTAACATATCTTAGCTTGTACTTGGTTTCTGGTATCACGTTACTCCTACTGCTAAAAGTTAGTTTATTTCATTCTTTGTCATTTTTACCTTCTAATATTCCCCCTACAATATTGTCATCATTCAATTCGCATATATTCGATCATTTCTTTCTTCACATTATCTCATTACCTTTTGGATTTAACACATTCATTCCCTTGGAATCGCATGCCCATTATTATTACTGATGACATTTAAAACCTACCCTTGAAGCTTGTTTGTTACAAAAACTTAGTAGGATATTATTGACAATTATCCTTATTTGTGATCATAGGAAGGCATGATTTTGTTGTTATTCTTATTCACGTAAACTATGGGCATCTTCCTTCTTAGTCTACGAAGATCCCTCCGCCAAAATCTATGGTGGTCTCATCCCGTTTCCATCTAGGAATATCTACATTTGAAGCCTTTCTATCAGTGTTCGATATTCTGTTATTGCTTTTCAATGATTAAGACACCTTATTACTTATTCTTTGGTTACCTCATTCGAGGGTACTAGACCATATTCACTCTAGAGTTTCGATATGTTGTAATCAATAATTTGGATAAGAGGGAAATATGCTATCTGGGAAAATTTGTCAACTGAATTTTAAGTGAAATCTTACTCCTTTGGTCATTGGTAAACTATCGTTAAATTTACGGTTACAATGTCTAGTTTACAACTTAAAAACCTGAGTTTTGAAGTGTCCATATGGTTCTTCTATTATTCTGTTCTGATTCACTGTCTGGTAAAACATCCAGGTACATAGTCACATTTGTCCTTATTTATATTCTGCTGCTAGTAAATTATTTCGAGTTATGTTTTGTCTTGTTCCTACCTTGTTGCATCACGTTAGGAAGAATATCGGTTGTACTAACTATTTTTTCCTACAGGTCTGTACTTGATGAAATTTCAGCCCTATTTTAACAACTAGGGAGCTCACTGTCATACCCTCGATAATCCTTCTAATGTTGCATTTCTTCTTCATTTCTTAAATGGAAAAGTGTGGTACTCTAACGTCTTATAGTATGCCTAACACTGCAAGCTAGATTCGTACAAAGGTATGTAGTACTCTAATAAGCGGGAAATATATCAATATTTACCGCCCCTTTTCCTTAATAATTTGTATAGTTTCTTGAGGTTTGTGATATTTTGATATTTTTTGTGTATTTTGTAGATAAATAAGAATTCAGGATTCATTGGAATCAAATCGGGACCAAAACAGCGAAAAACAGATAAAAGGGCAAAAATATAATTTTTGCATCGCGACACGCAACACTCTCGGTATTGCGACGCACAGTGGTTACTATGCTACCGATACTCATCATCACCACATCAACACATGCATCATCATTACGTCATCATGATGTCAGCACAACAATTCACTATACCGACACGCGTCATTGCTTACAACAGCATGACGACAGCGTCGTGACGCCGAGCCAATAATTTATGCCGATAGCCATGTGTCATCATCTCATCAAACCATGTACACACGTCAAAGATCAACGTGTACGCGGATACTCATAGATATTTTAGCTTCATAAATTAATAGTATATGTATTAAATCTTAGTGGGATCGATACATTTTATACTACTTGAGCAATACGTTGTTGGATAATATGACCCATAGCGTCACTATTTGTACAGATCATGGTGTTGTTGTACAAATTAACTATTAACTATGTGACAAGGAAATTGCACTCTAATCAATCATTTGTGATTAAATCACTATAAATGTATAAATGAAGAGAGGTCCATATGATTAGTTCCTGGATTGAGATGATATGAGACAGTATCAATCCCCGAAGGATTAATCATTAAATATCCCTAGCCGAAGTATTATCGAGACTGGACATCGATAATGCGGAATAGGCTAGTATTGCACTTGTGCGTGTTGTGAGGGCACAACGGCATAGTTCTCATATATATAAGTATTGGATACTTATGCAAGTGCGATAGGAGGTCGTGTTTCACCGATGGTACGGGAAACAGCTTCGCTCTGGATAGACCCCTCGGAATCCCATTGGTATTGTGACTATGTGTCTATGGGAGGCCGAAATCAGGGTAGTGTGTATAGTCTTAACCTGAGACTTGCATCGCTAATACTTACGATAATCGATAGACTTTAGTCTTGGTGGTACAGGGCTTTAACCGGTTCTGCGTACACCACTTCTGGGTTTATCAGAAAGTCGTAGTGTATTGGGTGTGATGTCAAGACGGAAGTATCACTTCAGTTATATTGGAGATGATGTCACGCAGGATACGGTACTAGTGCTCTTAAGTGTTGCGCAACCATCGGGATGTTATGACCAGGTCATGCATATCCGATTATAGAGACTAGTTACCAGACATCCGACATGTGCTTCGGACGGGGCAGACACTTATCCAGCCCCAGCCCTAGCACGTGACTATCCGATACTGGGCCAATATACACAATACTACTACGTTACTACGCTTGATACAGATCTATATATTCCTGTAAGAATATTTCTGGAGAATTGGGTAGGCATGGCGCTTTGCTAGAAGCCAACCTTGTCTTGTAAATCGATATAAACGTAGTACGAGGTACTTACGTGTTCGGACAGTCCGACGATCGTATTTACTGCCAACATATCCGGAGATCTCATGGGTCGGTTCCTGAAGATTCACCGATGACGTATGACTCGCACTTTGATTAATCTGGGATTAATTAAAAGAGAGAGATAGAATTAATCTGGCATTAATTCGATGAGGGAGAAATTAATCTGGGATTAATTGCGGAGATATTTTATCTGGGATAAAATATTAATTAAAAGAGAGAACGATTAATTTGGAATTAATCGATAAAATAATATATTCGATATATTATAAGAAATTGGATTTTGACGCGGAATTAAAATTAGATTTTAATTCGGGCGAATGAATTAATTTAGAATTAATTCGTTAGCGATGTGAATAGTGATTTCACTAGGCGTAATCATTTAATTACGACGCGACGGAAAATTCGTTAATTTGGAATTAGCGAACCCGAGCCCGAGAGTGATTGCGAGCGCATTCGCATTTCGAATTCGAGCGCGGCACGCGAGTCACATCAAGCGTCAAATCGTTTGTCACATCATGCGTCAAATCAATTGTCACTTTGAGTGATGTGACTTGACAACATGTCACTTTATTAAAGTGATGTGATGTGACTTAAAGTAAAAAGTAGAAATGATGGAAAGCTTTATTGCTTTTTATTTTTGACTTTTGAATTAAAGTTATATATATCTTTTATTTAATTACTTGGTAAAGGAAATAAATATATATATTAAATCTTTTCTCTCTCTCACATGCAAGATACGATCTCTCATTTTCCCTCTCTTTTCCTCTCATCTTCTTCACGGCTTCACTGCCGATTTTTGCTTAAAAAGTTTCTGGTTTCACCGATTTTTGAGAAGCAAAATTGAAGAAGACTTAGTGCTAGCACACCATGAGTGATACATAGGTGATAGGGAAGTGTCTTCATGAGCTTGGATTTAATTTTTGGAGCTTGAAGCTTTGAGCTTCCATGGAGTCCTTCAATGGCCGAATGAACAAGGAGTAAAACAGCCCCTACCGTGCACTCCACTGCAGTTCCAGAAGCCATTGCCGAGCTTGGAGGGAGGCAAAAACGCATGTTCTTCATTTCATCAAAACCGTTCAATGTGAGTTATGTTTCCGCCTTACTCATTTGATGTGTTCATACTCGGTTTTTATGCATGATTGATGATCTTTGGGACTTGATTTAACTCCTACAATGGTATCTTGAGCTATTATCAAGCATGAAAAAAGTTAGGGTTTATTTTGGGCAAAATCGATTTTGACTTGTTTTGGTTAAATTGATTGTTTAAGCATGCTTGGATGATGTTTAATTGAGATTGTGCATGATCAATTTCATGAAATCGGATTGGATTCAATTTTCCCTAAATTTTGGGCATGACAAATTGGGTAAAATCAATTGAAGCATGATTTGGTTGAATTGGTTGATTAAGTATGCTTGTATGTTGATTAATTGAAGTTGTGCATGATCAATTTCAAGAAAATTGGATTGGATCAATTTTCCCCAATTCTTTAGGTTGAACATGTAACTTGAAATTGGGTAAAATGTGTTTGAGCATGTTTTAATTAAATTGGATGTTTAAGTATGCTTAAAACATGTTTTATTGAGATTGTGTGTGATCAATTTCAAGAAAATTGGATTGGATCAATTTTCCCCAAATTGGAGGCATGGCCGAAAATTGGATAACCCTAATGTCTTGGTAATTTGGTTTTGTTTGATCATTGGATGACTTAAAACAATTGGGTAATGTTGTTTTGAAGTTCAATTGAATTGAATTTTGATTTGGAACAATTTTCCCTTTATAAAGTGGGTTGACCGAATTCAATTGGACATGAAATTCATTGTGATTTTGTTGTTTGATTCATTGGATGAGTTGAATTGATTTGGTAAATTATGATTGTGGACTCAATTGGATTGAAACCGAATCGAATTGAAAAACCCCTAATTGCCGAGACTTGAAAGCATGTAATTGGGTTTGATTTTAATAAATTGTGTTGGACACTATTTAATGTTAAAGTGCATGATTAATTAGGCTAATTGATGTTTTAGAAATGTTAATTGGGTAATTGATTGTGTATTACACTTAGGTTAATTAATTGTGAAATTTGGAATTTTATAAGTTAATTAATTAGGGCTTGATTTTGGAAATTGGGCTTGTTAGGTTGTAATTGGGCTTTTGGGCTTTGTTGTAACAAAGTTGGGTTTAGGCAAATTGGTTGGATCCAATTAGGCCCAAACCGAATCCAAAAGGTCCAATTATGACTTAATGGACCTTAATTATTTAATTGGGCCTAATGGGCCAAAATAATTTAAAGGCTTATGGGGTAACTCCCGGATTGGATTTTGGTTGTTCGGTTTGACCCGAGTTGACCAAAAGTCCACGCCTAATAGAAATTAATTAAAAGCCCATTGGACTTTAATTAAATAAAACATTAGATGTTAATCGGGCTTTGAGACCCATTGCGATTAAATTTGGAATTTAAGTCGTAAAGGTTCGTTAATAAAGTGTAATATTTAATTTGGAATTAAATAATGAATTAGAATTAAATACGTATTAAATTGGATTTATCATGTAATTTAATTTTATTTGAGAAATCGTACTTTGAGTACGTGTTCGCAATACGAGTTTGACTCGAACAAAATCAAATTTTGTTTGAACATTGGATGATCACTAATACAAGATTAATTAATTGATTGATTGATTGATAACATGCTTGTATGAATACATGGTTGTGATGTTTGAATAATGTATATCGGATGGATATTAGTCGGGTTGGGCGATTTTGGAAATTGTAATAAATTTGATTTATTAAATTGGACCTGCGTGTCCAGCCTTATCTCCTATTTCTTTGTATTCTCTCTCTCACCTATTCCCCTCCATGTAAAAGAGGTTTCTTTAGAAGTGTAGTGTAACAGGTAGAAGTAATACAAGTGCTAGCGGAGAGAGAAAAAGAGAGATTTGATCTAGGATCAATGTAAAATATCCATCCGCATATCATTATTATTTTATTTCATACTCGCTTTATTATGTGTTTAGAATGCATGCTTAAGGGTGTATGATGATGAGACCTTAACAAAGATAATTAAATTGGTAGCCAATTTGCACGCGAAAAACCCTCGTTAAATATCATGTTTTTTTCCTTCCATTGAGTGATTCTTACTCAAGATCCGAGATTGGCAGGGTTTGTTGCCAAAGTCAAGCCCTTGTCCATCAAAGATGTGTTTTAATCACGAGCTTTTGTTCCATATCGGTGTCGTGTCCAAGTTGTGGTTTTTTGGCCAAAGTCAAGACCACTTCTTGTCCATTAACATTGATTACGAAGCTTCCATGTCAATGGGTCCGCGCTTGACTGGGATCACTAGGTTTGTTGTGCCAAAGCCAAGGCCTAGTTGATTCAGAGGAAAAAGGTTAGGGTATACATTCGATGTATAGGCATATATAAGATATATATTTGGACTTGGATGTCCACCTACTGGATCTAGGAGTTGGATGAGATCCAATTGATCTTCGAGATCTACCTAGTTAATTATCATACAATTTGTTGGCCAAAGTCAAGATTGTGTGATATTTAACGGGATCCTAGCCCACTAGGAAACACGGTTTCCCGAGTACTCGACAGAGGGTTAGAGGCTCGACGAAAATAGTGGGAGGCAAGAATTGAATTTGCAATATTCGTTCAATTACTCGCCATACGCGCTCAATTTAAATTATTTCGTCATTAGATTAAATGTTAGTTAGACTAATATTTAAATTGTTGTTTTAATAAACAGTTGGACTGTATTATACTTGATTATATATAATTGGATTATATTAATCAATATATTTGAATTAATTAATTTCAGTTTACAGTTGATTTTATAATTGGATTATAGTAATCAATGTAATTGAGGTTAATTAATTGGATTATATTTGATTATATAGTTGGACTATTATAATCATTATAATATAAAGTACCACTAATCGTTGATTAAATAGTTGGACTATTGTAATCAAGATAAAATTGAAAAGTTGGATATTTAAAATATAATCTGGGATTAAAATATTTTAAATGATTTAATTTTCAAATTGGGAATAAATAATAGGTTACTTTATTTGATAAAATAACTTATTATACCTTAAACCCAAATTAAGCAAGATAAGTAGAGCATAAAATCTTTGGAAGATTTATGTGATGATGACTTTAATGCTTAATTTAATATACTTTTCATAAATCTAATTTTAGATTTAAGAAGTATTAAAATTGCAATTAATAATTCTTGGAGAATTAATTGACTATTTATATAAAGTCAAAGTTTGCAATTGGGCAAGTAGCACGAGGTGCACATCCTTTCAATATTCTAAAAACCCAAAGCTTGGTCTAAGGTTTCTGAAATATTGAAAAAGATAATTGACATATCCCAAAGTGACTACCATTTGGATATGGCAGACACGAAGGAATTAAAGAAAGGGCAAGGCTCTTACTTTGAAAATGTTTGTCTTAGTTATGTTCACAGCTAGTATTGAAATTAGATTTTAAATACTTAGCGTGGTACATAAAATATATGTATTGATGTTCAGAATCTGCTTTGAGCAGGATACTGACTTCAAGCTGAGATTCCTCTGCGAATCGAAAACAGGACGAAAGTCGCTGTTTCGACCGTAGATACCTAAGTTTAGGAACTACCCTTTGGGTATATACTTGAATTAGGAACTGTATAATGTAACTAGTTTGACTAGAGACATTATCTCTATATCAGTGTTTAATCCGTTGCGGATAAAACCATTATATTATAGAACATTAAGTGTTTTATTATATAAAGATGATACTGAGATAAATACATTAGATGTAAATAACAGCATTTATATTTTGAATATAAATAAAATCTCAAACATATAAAATGACAAATAAATAGCTCAAATTGATTTGATCAATAGAGACTTATTTGTGGCATTGATGTCTGGGACACAATTATACAAGACTCGTATATCCACACTTTTGAAGAGTGGATACTAGGACTGATTTGACTATTCAAATAAGGTCTGCGAATCTAGTTTATTAGGTAAAGTACCTAAAATACTATTTACTTGGTAATAGTGTAAGTGCCACCGATCTGTTAGCCCTATTCATGGTGAAGTTAGTGGGCCCATATCTAGCTAGGCTAGATGTGAACATGAATATTTCGTGACCTTAACGGATGTGGCATCACGTTATGGTTATGTGTTTCTTTTGAAGAACACAAATCAAAAACTTTAAAGTTTCGACACGAAGTAAATAAACAGATCGGCTATAGTATTATTCCGCCACGGTAAGACCGTAATGGAAAAATACTTAAGCAATAAGTTTCTTATATACTTGAAAGAGTATAGTATTCTTTCAAATGAGGACTCCTCCCGAGACACGTCAGTTAGACGGTGTGTCCGAACTAAAACCGAATTTTGTTGGACATGATAAGGTTTATCACGAGTCGCTCTGAGCTACTGTTTCCTTCAATAGGATATGTACTAACAGTGCAAAACTTATTTAGAATAAGGTTCCATATAAATCTGTTTGACAGATGTCATATGGATATGAACAAGGAAGAAACGAGGTTTCTCATTCCTGATAATTTGGGTATGCCAGGCATAACGTTTGGATGATACCAAACTAAGGACCCAAATTGGATAAGTGCCAATATAGGTTATCCTAAGGGAAACCATAAGTATAGTACTTATAAATCTCACATGAGAACAATGTGATTGTTGCTCACCATGCGGTTTTTCCTGAGAGAAATACCGATATGCAGTGGTCAGTAGGAGGATAGTGATACTCGATGAAAATCGGAGTAATACTGTTCAAGGCACGAAGTCCTTAATGGAACACAAATAGTTCATCTATGATGAATCTATACCATTAATCTTCAAATACACAAGACACTCGTAGATCGGATAGAGTCAGAAAACGACCTAGGGTATGGATTTCTGATCTAACCTCATAAAGATGTCAATCTTATGAAGATACATCCACCGACTACGTTTTGAGGAAGTGATACGAGTATCGACTCCCGCCCTATTATGGCAAAGTGCCATGAGTCCGAAATGGATTCCATGTATAACAACTATTTTGGATACTAGTTGTTGTACCACAAGGCATTGTGCCTATTGGTACATTAAACGTCTTCAAGGAAGACATACATGGAAGGCAACATACCAACGTACAAAGCTGGGCTTTTGACGGAAAGGTATCGTTATCAACATTGTGTTAATAACGGTTCAACCTTTTACCTGTTGCCATGGTAAATCCATTTTGAAGATGCTTGTAGATAACTGTATATTTCATTTATGAAATATGTCAGTTACAAATCAAAATCGCTTTCCTGAAAAGGAAACCTTTTGGAGGATGTTTACAACATCCTGACGATTTTGTATAACCGACAAACAAGGTTTACGGGTTATTCGATCCATATTTGGATTGAAGCAAGTATAAGGTTCTTGGAACTGACGTTTTGAAATAATCATAATAGTTTATGATTTGACTCAAAACAAAATAATTCTTGTGTATATAAGGAGGTTAGTGGGAGAGGGCACTGACAATGAAATTCCCATAAAACAATCGGTGAAAGCTTGGCTTTCATAAGAAATTCTCCGTATAATTCTGGGGAGTAACAACCTTTATTCAAGGAATAAAGATCTACTGGGCTAGATTTGGAGTTGGTAACACTCTCTGAGAAATTGTACATTTAAAATGTACTTGTATTGGTGTCTCATACGCTTTGAGCATATGGAGTCACAATCGGGTCAATCCAAGTGATAGTCACTGGATTGAAGATTAAGAACATCTGTTAGTATCTGAGAGAACTAAAGATGTTGTCTTAAACTATGGAGATGGAGAACTTGAAGTGACTGGGATCACTGCTGCAAGTTTCCAAACCGGTAAATATTGCGGTACTATAAAATTTGAACACTGGGACAGTGAGCTGGAAATCTTCCGAGCAAGATAACTGTTGCCGAATTAACAACAAATGCGGATTATTGCTGCAGCTGAGGCAGCAATAGAAGCCATTTGGATCGATAATAAATCTAATTAAATTAGATATAGTTCTGTTAGCAGCTGAGCTAGGCGTCAGCACAGGCTAAAGAATTAAAGGTCTCATCGACGATCCAGATATATACTTCTATATCATCTGATTCGTTCGGATCATACATCGTAGCGATGTGATGATCGTGTAAATCGCGTCAGACGATAATTAAGCAAATCCGCTGACGAAAACCTTTCCTCAGCAATTTGAGCGAACCGTACATAGTTCGGGTTTTAGACACTCGAGTGACTGGCTATGTGCCAAGTGGGAGATTGTTGGATAATATGACCCATAGCGTCACTATTTGTACAGATCATGGTGTTGTTGTACAAATTAACTATGTGACAAGGAAATTGCACTCTAATCATTTGTGATTAAATCACTATAAATGTATAAATGAAGAGAGGTCCATATGATTAGTTCCTGGATTGAGATGATATGAGACAGTATCAATCCCCGAAGGATTAATCATTAAATATCCCTAGCCGGAGTATTATCGAGACTGGACATCGATAATGCGGAATAGGCTAGTATTGCACTTGTGCGTGTTGTGAGGGCACAACGGCATAGTTCTCATATATATAAGTATTGGATACTTATGCAAGTGCGATAGGAGGTCGTGTTTCACCGATGGTACGGGAAACAGCTTCGCTCTGGATAGACCCCTCGGAATCTCATTGGTATTGTGACTATGTGTCTATGGGAGGCCGAAATCAGGGTAGGTGTGTATAGTCTTAACCTGAGACTTGCATCGCTAATACTTACGATAATCGATAGACTTTAGTCTTCGTGGTACAGGGCTTTAACCGGTTCTGCGTACACCACTTCTGGGTTTATCAGAAAGTCGTAGTGTATTGGGTGTGATGTCAAGACGGAAGTATCACTTCAGTTATATTGGAGATGATGTCACGCAGGATACGGTACTAGTGCTCTTAAGTGTTGCGCAACCATCGGGATGTTATGACCAGGTCATGCATATCCGATTATAGAGACTAGTTACCAGACATCCGACATGTGCTTCGGACGGGGCAGACACTTATCCAGCCCCAGCCCTAGCACGTGACTATCCGATACTGGGCCAATATACACAATACTACGGTATACTACGCTTGATACAGATCTATATATTCCTGTAAGAATATTTCTGGAGAATTGGGTAGGCATGGCGCTTTGCTAGAAGCCAACCTTGTCTTGTAAATCGATATAAACGTAGTACGAGGTACTTACGTGTTCGGACAGTCCGACGATCGTATTTACTGCCAACATATCCGGAGATCTCATGGGTCGGTTCCTGAAGATTCACCGATGACGTATGACTCGCACTTTGATTAATCTGGGATTAATTAAAAGAGAGAGATAGAATTAATCTGGCATTAATTCGATGAGGGAGAAAATTAATCTGGGATTAATTGCGGAGATATTTTATCTGGGATAAAATATTAATTAAAAAGAGAGAACGATTAATTTGGAATTAATCGATAAAATAATATATTCGATATATTATAAGAAATTGGATTTTGACGCGGAATTAAAATTAGATTTTAATTCGGGCGAATGAATTAATTTAGAATTAATTCGTTAGCGACGTGAATAGTGATTTCGCTAGGCGTAATCATTTAATTACGACGCGACGGAAAATTCGTTAATTTGGAATTAGCGAACCCGAGCCCGAGAGTGATTGCGAGCGCATTCGCATTTCGAATTCGAGCGCGGCACGCGAGTCACATCAAGCGTCAAATCGTTTGTCACATCATGCGTCAAATCAATTGTCACTTTGAGTGATGTGACTTGACAACATGTCACTTTATTAAAGTGATGTGATGTGACTTAAAGTAAAAAGTAGAAATGATGGAAAGCTTTATTGCTTTTTATTTTTGACTTTTGAATTAAAGTTATATATATCTTTTATTTAATTTACTTGGTAAAGGAAATAAATATATATATTAAATCTTTTCTCTCTCTCACATGCAAGATACGATCTCTCATTTTCCCTCTCTTTTCCTCTCCTCTTCTTCACGGCTTCACTGCCGATTTTTGCTTAAAAAGTTTCTGGTTTCACCGATTTTTTAGAAGCAAAATTGAAGAAGACTTAGTGCTAGCACACCATGAGTGATACATAGGTGATAGGGAAGTGTCTTCATGAGCTTGGATTTAATTTTTGGAGCTTGAAGCTTTGAGCTTCCATGGAGTCCTTCAATGGCCGAATGAACAAGGAGCAAAACAGCCCCTACCGTGCACTCCACTGCAGTTCCAGAAGCCATTGCCGAGCTTGGAGGGAGGCAAAAACGCATGTTTTTCATTTCATCAAAACCGTTAAATTTGAGTTATGTTTCCGCCTTACTCCTTTGATGTGTTCATACTCGGTTTTTATACATGATTGATGATCTTTGGGACTTGATTTAACTCCTACATACGTGCGCTTGCGTTACGTGTGTGTTTACCACCGATCATACTGTTGAACCTAAAATTGAAAATACATTTTGCTGTTCATTTACTTTTATCACTATTTGACTAGTACTTTCTTATTCGTTGCATCCCCTCAATATTTCCACTTCAACCTTATTACCTAGAGCTTTTTTTTATGCTATGTATTGTATCTGAGGCACTCATGATTTATATGCTTAAAATACCTTACCCTAAGGGTAATGCCTTCGTTCTTTGGGAAAAAATGACTTCGGTCATGCCTTGAAGGTGTTACACTACATCCTGAGTATACTTGTTCCTCATAACATCAACAAGACAATGTTGTGGTCCATCAGTACTGGGGCTATCTAACTAGGATAGGGAAGGGGGTCGAGTAATCAAAGTCTATTTCGGGTTATCATATGGAAGTTCTAATGCTAAAGGATCACTTAAATGTAACATCTACCATATCTTCTAGTTCGGTGTAAGATCTCATTCGATGCCAGGATGCTACCGGCTGGAGAAAGGAAACCCATCTCCATAAGCCTCTGATGCAACTGAGATTTCGGCATGACCACTGCTAAAAATCATGAAACCTGGATCAAGTCCAGCACCTCGAGGTGTCCCGATAGTACATTCAAAATAATCAGTCTCAACTAATATTCTAAAAGGCCTTCGGCTTGAAAAATCTCAACTGATATGTAAATAGGCCTGCGACCTGACGTTAGATAGATAACTACAAACTACTACGTGCTCAGCATGATTAAAATTACACATATGATACAAAGAAATAAAATTAAGACCGTGGGAGCCCATAACACATCCCAGAATAATACAACGACTTAAGACCAACTTAACTGCATCGGGGTGAACCGCTGATTGTAAGACATCACAGGAAATCTTCTAGCTCTTAAATCCAATGTGACCTGTAAAACTAGCAAACATTCGGGGTGTGAGCTATAAAGATCAGTAAGTACTCACGTCTTTTGTAAATATATCAAGTGACAACAAGAACTTAAATAAAAATCAGATATATGTAAATACACAAACTTATAAATCTTATCTCTACCCGATGGCCGTTAACTTATATTATATCTGGATAGTTTGCTTACTGTATTGAATACAACAATGTAATGAACTTATCTTCTCGATTTGACACTATACCACACATCAACAGAATTCTGGCATCTCTCATACACCGATCTAGAAGCATTCATCCACATACATAGATACCATTTTTCCTCACTATAGCTATACTTTATATACTAGCTGTTGGGATTTTGGCGCGGGCGCAGCGGAAGCTCACGGTACGGGTGAAATCGTAATTTTAAAACTTTTTAAAATTACCAAATAAATTATTCAATATCCAATATGAATAATTCATTCATATTTCACCTAAACATATTTATTCGATATCAAATAATGACATAAATAGTTAGGAAACATCGCGAAACGTTTACGAAAATGTTTTTCAGTAAAATGGCATAAAACTCATTTTTGACCGAACCGACCACCAACACACATGATGGCTTCCCAGGTCAAATCCAATACTGCTTGGGTAGTTCATGGCCAATTCATTGTTTGGACAGCATTCACCCGGTAAGCCCGAAACTCACCCGGTAACGCCGTTTTTCACCATTTTGGCATATTTCAACTCTGAAATAATTTCCGGAAATTTTTCCAATGCCCAAAACACATCCAATATATTTATAAAACATATTTTTCACCACCAAAAACACAAAATTTCCAGATCTGATTTTGTAACAAAAAATATCAATTTTCATGCTTTAAATCTAATTTTCTCAATATTAATCATATTAATACTAACACCAACCAAAGCCACCATCTATGAAGAACTCAAGAAAAATTCCAGGAGTTACAAGCGTGGTCATAACACTCTATAATGGCAACAAGTCATCAAATGACAAAATTGAACTAATATAACAATAATATTATCCAATCTAACTTCACATATGCATCTAGCCTCCAAATCCATCATCCAAATGAAAAAGCCCCAAAATCTAAGAAAGGAATAAACCATAGAACTATTCTAGATATTCAAGAACAAGAAACTAGCTTTCTAAGTTTAAGATTATTGAAGATTACCTCCTAATCTTGTAATTTCCTTAAACTTTTTCTTGAATTTCTTCACTTTCTTCCTTGTTTCTTCAAACAAATCTTTAGGTGCTTTAATGGAGGTAAGTTTCGGCCATGGCTTCTTATGAAAGGATATAACAAAATTTTCCACTTTAAATATCATGCCAAAACCGACTTAGGGATAAAAGGAGGGGTATTTTGGTCATTTGGTCAATTAATCTAATTAAATAATGAAAATAAGCTTTAAGTTAACAAATCCAATTTGTAAATTTTAAGCTTAATAAAATCATGCCGCATGTAACCAATAATAATCAAACATATTGCATAACACTTATGTAATATTGAAATAATTTAATTATCTACATATTTAACATTTAAACGTCTAAATAATTAATTAATGCGATTATTATTATAAATGTATTTTTGTTTACATTAAATAACAAATACATATATTAATGGCATGTGTCAAAGTCTTATTTGACAATTAATTATTATGTATCAAATCAAATCTTGTATCAAATATAAATACACATTAATTATTAATTGACCGAAATGCCTCTAATACATGTATTTTCATTTAACCGTTTAAACGATTCGAATTAACTCATTTAATTCGGTGAAGCGTTATGAATATATTATTCATAACGCGTTGCCCAAGTGCTCAACGAGTACACTTCATATTGTGGGACTCTCTAAGTTTAAGTTTATCCATCACGAAATCCAATTTCGTGTCCATAAATTACCCACTCATGAATTATGACGACCACGAATAATCTCGCTAAACTATACAAGTCGAGGTCATTGCATACGTATAATCCCTCCCTCAAAGGATATCCATATTATACCTGGGATATAGATAAGAACTTCAAATCCTTATGGTATAATATAGTCGACTTTCAAATTTCCGATCTCTAAATAAAACTCGGAACTTGCTTCCGAAGTTATACCATGGCCATGGATTTACTAGATCGCAAAAACGTGCAGGATATCTATGCCCTGTAAACAGGACTAGCAGATTCTATCTTGATACGCACTGGATATCATGAGCATCAGTCCACACCCAACGAACAGGCGAAGGTCTGATCTAAATAGATCGGTGACGTGACTGCCATCAAAGTGTGGAGGATAACTTATATATCCACTGTGGTATCTCAAGTCGAAGGATCATTATGCTTGCTCAACTCGAGAAGATTCATATTGACATTGGTGTACCATCTATTAGGAAATATTCAGTGAGTCGTTCAGTGTCTATCAAATAAACACCTACATGTCTATACGAGTCTCCCGAGACTCATGGTTCATTAGGATAAACCATCATACCAAGTCACGATATACGACATATACTGGTCTCAGCGAATTTTACTAACCGACCCGTGTTAGTAAATCTTGACCGGGAACTTTATTTAAGGATATACAACTTATAGTGATGCTTCCCAATGTCAATTACAAACTACGTTGTAATTGGGCACTATGTTGTAAATCCTAGGGTCTTTCTCTAATATACATGTATCACTAAATCAGATTTAGTTTCAATCTAATCATAATTAGATATCTAATAGTAATTAGATCAAATACGTATTTAAAAGACAAGAGTTGTTACCATTAAATAAGTAATATTATGGAAAAAAGCATTGATCGTATTGATGAATCGGACATAAATACGATCCGGATTGTCACTCTAAGCACCAACCCTAACAATTTCTCCCACTTGCTCTAGTGCCATTGCATGGTATCAAAAACATATCTAAATGTGTATCACATACTCATGGGCCTCAAGAGCTCACATAGAACTCAAGAGGTAGGCAACAACAAGTAAGTTCGCTTTAACACATATTGAGTTTGTCCAACATACCCAATCGTTTCTGTAGGACACCGAAATCGGCGACGCTCTTCCATGCTCATGGCCCGGTTGGGAGTACGGAGTAGCCCACGGGGGACTAAACTAGAGAAATAATGGAGTCGCCACCCAGTGTGAACTGGGAAAATGATTGAAGGATGCATTCACCCCTCGCAAGGGAAGACCTCAAACCGTTGGGTTCGGAATGGTCCCTTACTTATGCCACTTGTAATGAATGGATTTGTACAATAATCTAACCGAGTCCACGCAAGAATAATTTACATCTAAGTTCGCATACGACCTATATCTAAGTTTGCAAATAACATATATCTAAGTTTGCATGCATAAAAATAAGTTGGAATAACGACAAGCACACAATCTCATGAACATATTGAATTGACAAACGCGAAAATATAAATAAATAACAATCTAAACATAAACATAGATTAAATTCCTAATGCGAAAGAAATAACTAATCATGCTTGGAAATAATCAACTAAATCATGCATAAAAGTAACATACTATTTCTAATAAACAACAAATAAACATAAGATTGGATGACATGAAATATGTGTGTTTCTCAAGCGATACGTGGAGTTGTCTCCCAAGTACAGACCACATTACCGTCCATTCAGATTCGGCTATGGAATTTACGTCTGGGTTTCCATTCTATATACCGCAAGAGATAACACATATTTCATTCATCCCATGGCCACAACATACATGAATTCACAATATGCATGCAAAGAAATATTAATAAATAACAGAAAAATGAACGGGAATAAATAAAAAGGGTGCCCTCAGGTCTAACCTCTTAAGTCGCCTCTTGGACATGCGTTACGCGGTTGTCGGAAGGGTTGATGCTCCGTAACTTTTCTGATTTACTGGTTCGCTATTTTCCTTCGTTGCCTCACTGTTTTGGGCTGTTGTTTACTCTGTTTTCGCTGCTGTTTTTGGTCGTTATTATTGGTTGTTGTTCATGGTATTTGGGCAGTGTCGGGTGGCTATTTGTGCGGTAATTAAAGGGGTTTTAGGGTTGTGTTTTGTGGTGAAAGAAGGCAATTTCCTGGGTTGTTTTTTGCGGTGAAAGAAGGCAGTTTAGATGCAGTTTTTGTGGTGAAAGAGGGGCTGTTTTGGGTGTCTTTCTTGTTACTGTTTTGGTCGGTTATTGAGGGGTTGTGAGTGAGGGCTGATGTTGATTTGTAGAGGGTCAAAGGCGTGCGTTTAATGAGAGGGCAGTGTGGTTGATACTCGGTAGTGGGCTGCATTGGGGACGCATCTACTGTTCATGCGTTTAAGGGCTGGCTGTGTTGGATTTGTGTCTTCACGTGGGGGCTAGTGTAGGACACAGAAACTGGACGACATATGTTGTTATAGACTCAGGGCCTAGTTAGGAGTACGGAGTAGCCAACGAAGGACTAAACCGGAGAATGATGGAGTCGCCACCCGGTGTGAACTGGGAAAATGATTTAAGGCCGCACTCACCCCTCGCAAGGGAAGACCTCAAACCGTTGGGTTCGGAATGGTTTACGGTGATTTTCGGGCTGTAGGAACACTTTGAAACGACCATTCAGCAAGCAAACTTTGAGCGAACTTAACGGATTAATTCTGAAATATATCATCTATTGACTTTACCTTTCCTTCGACCGCTTTCCGCGAACTCCACGACTAAGTCGCCCCCACTTTGATGGGATTTGTTCAGTGTGTGCCAATGACAATCCTATCAAAGTACGTGCAATGCATTTTTACTTACCTGGCTCGCCAGCTGCCGCATGGTCTGCCTGTTGTGTTGAGTTGATGTGCTAAACCCCATACCTAGGGCGTCGCAGTAGTCCTCAATTCTTCACGGTAGTCCACAATACTTCATGATAATTTGGGATTCGTTCCTGGATTCCTTCCAAAACTCTGACGGTATGGGCCTCGACCCTGGGATTCATTCCCGGATTCATTCTCGGATTCATTCCTGGATTCATTCCAAAATTCTGAGAGATTCATTCCACATGCTGAGAGATTCATTCTCTGGATTCATTCCACATTCTAAGAGATTCATTCACTGGATTCCTTCCACATGCTGAGAGATTCATTCTCTGGATTCGTTCCACATGCTGAGAGATTCATTCTCTGGATTCATTCCAACTGTTGAGAGATTCATTCTCTGGATTCATTCCATCGAGAGATTCATTCCCTGGATTCATTCCAAATGCTAAGAGATTCATTCTCTGGATTCATTCCAAATGCTGAGAGATTCATTCTCTGGATTCAGTCAACATTCTGAGAGATTCATTCCCTGGATTCATTCCAAATGCTGAGAGATTCATTCTCTGGATTCATTCCAAATGCTGAGAGATTCATTCTCTGGATTCATTCCAATTGCTGAGAGATTCATTCTTTGGATTCCTTCCAAATGCTGAGAGATTCATTCTCTGGATTCATTCCAAATTCTGAATCTGATGCGGGGCTCGCCCCCAGAGTGCCATACCCAGTAAAACTGATTTTGATAATGATGTGGGTCTCGCCCCCAGATTGCCATACCCGACAAGACCGTTACTGAACTAACATGGGCCTCGCCCCCAGAATGCGATACCTAGCAGAACTGATACTTATGCTAATGATTCCTTTCAGCATATTGTATTTCCTCTCGAGATAATCTTTGATAGCTAAATATATTTCCATCCTCAACGAATGCTTTACGTCAAAGCCATAGAATCTTCAAAGTACTGGATATGCTCAACTCCGATCATCTAAATAGGTGATCTGAACTAGACTCATAGTGTGTGTGCCAAGGCTCTTTCACAGCTTGTTCCTTAAGTTAGCTAACTCGATGACTTCGTTTTGGAGAATCAGACCAGTGGGTCTAACCAACCTGGATGTCTTGATCACATTCTCTGATTACTTCGGCATAATCAACATGATATAGTCTCTCGTATTTTGCTTTTGTCTTTTTTTTTTTTTTTTTTTTGTTCCTATTTTTTTTTTTTGACACGCCTACCCTTTAAGGTAGCATTTCTCCTCATGGTGGTCCTAATACTTGCCCATGGGTAGCTTCACGCTTATCGGTTATAGGCGGCCCATTTTTTCTTTTTATCACAAAGACTTTTCTTTTATTTTTCGACCATATCATATATCGTAGCGTACGTAAACCAGGGTGGACATCCAAGCAAACGGTCATTCACCCATCCACCATCTCTTCAACTAGTCATCTCATTAACCACTCAGGCTTCCACTGTTGAGATCCTATATTCAAGTGCTCCCGAGTCTGATTGAGATCAATCTATTCAAAATACCGGCGGAGTACACTTCTCGCACTTCTCGTTTCTAAGGCTTCTCCCTACAGCATACAATGTCAATACTGGACATATATTTAACTATCAAAGATTTCTCCCTCTCTTTTTTTTTTTTTTTCACACTCAATAATTCTTTCTTTCTGATGCTGAAAATATGGGCTTCGCCCCCAGGATCCATTCCTGAAACTTGAACTTAAATGGGCCTCAACCCTCAGATTCTTTCTCAATTCTGATACCAATGCGGGCCTCGACCCGAGGATTACTACCCGAATCCAATACAGTGCTTTCAAGATTTCTGACTGGCTTACCCTCGTTGCTTTCTTCTTCCTTCTTCTAAACCTGTGAATTTGAAACAAAAAGAAGAAACAAACACAAACAAGGAATGCAAAAATGGGTTACGTGTATGCATGCATGCATGAGTTCCTTTTCCCATCAGGTTAGGTCTTCTGTGGGTGACTATCCAGCTTTCTGTCTCTCAGGCAAAATACAGCTTCAATCTGTCAACATTGATTGGCTTGGTGAACTCATTCTCTTCTAGGTCTGACAACCCCACTGGTCTATTTCCCAATTTTTGAATGGCTATCTTATCTTTTCTGCTTGCTTCTTCCGAAGATTCTCCATGTTCTAAGCATCGTTGAGTATCGTAATACCAAGGTTGAATGCTTATTGCATATTCAGGCGAGTAAGGGAAATGAACGTCTTTATTATCATTTAAGAAAATGGTTCAAACAGTTAGACTAAATCAATGTCTACAAAAAGCAGGATCAAATAAACTATGAGGAACAACTTCATCATTTGCAGCATTGCCTTCTTCCTTGGCCTATGGTTCTTCACCATTGTTATCCTCTTTCTTCATGAGATAAGCTGAATGGTCGAAATATTGGAGGACGAAGCTTTTGGGTAGGCTGGAGTTGATCATGTAGGTGGGCAGGGGGTTGTGGTATGTGTTGGGATATTCTTTCTCTGGGTCGGGTATTTTGCGGGTATCAATGAGGTCTTGGATCTCATGCCTGAGGTGGGGGCAGTTGTCAGTTTCATGACCCTTTTGTTGATGGAAGTAACAAAATAAGTTCAAGTCAAGGTAGTGTGGCACAGGGTTTGGAAGTGGTTTAGGTTCTAAAGGTTTTAAGAGCCCTTGCATTTTCAGCTTTTCAAACACCTTTGATAGAGGCCTACCAAGGTTGGAGAATCATCTGTTCCTGACGGCAGTGACCTCAGCACTAGCGGGCTTGGTTTCAGAAGTCCCTCCAGAAGTTCTTCTATTCTGGCCATAAAACTTTCTGTTCTCAACTTCTTCCTCTTCAATGTCCATGACAGTTTCCCTCAACTGTCGAAAATCCATGATCATAGAGGCCATCCTCCTCAGATTACCATAAATAGAGGGCTTGGTACCCTTGATGATCATCTTTATCTGGTCCTTCTCCGAGGGCTGAGTCTGCATCTTCAATAATTGTCCTCTCCATCGGTCCACATACTCTTTAAAATTCTCCTCCGGTTTCTGCTTGATGTTCTCCAGATCACGGAGTGATAGATCGATCTCCAAATCAGTGACATACTGTTTCAGGAAAGCATCAGCTAACTCCCTCCAATCTTCCTTCACTTTCTTCTCAAGGCTATGATACCAAACCACAGGTGCCCCCTCGAGTGACATCCCGAACATCTTCTGTACTTGGCGCTGAGATAAGCCAACTGAACTCATAACTGATACATATTGTCGGAGATGCACCCTCGGATCCCCATTCCCATTGAACTTAGCCATATCAGGCATCTTGAACTGTGCTGGCAGCTGTTCTTCGAAAGTCATCGATTCATAATCCAGCAGATCTTCATCTTTTCCCTTCATCTTGTGGGTAACTGATTCTACCTGGTCACGGAGTTTCTGTATCTCGTCCTGAGACCCGGCTATCTTCCCAGCGGCGTATTCAGCCATATCATCATCAAACATAGGAATATCCTCATTCACCTTGTTTGGAGGTTCCTCACGCCTCTCATTTTCAGAACTTCCCCCAGCACGGGGCACAACTACATTAGACATGGCAGCAGTCAGAGCTTGTAGTTGTTCAGTCATTTTGGCGAGATTTGCTTCCATCTGATCCATTCGGGACCTCTCGTTGACAGATTCACTCATGTTTATCACTGGTCTTTTGATGAGTCTGCCTTCTTCCCTAACCCAATGGGAATCTATGATGGCTTTTTGAAACACAAGGGTTAGCATGATGCATGTATGCATGATATGCGTGAGGTGAGTATTAATGCATGAAATAATAAGCTCGTAAAAGAATTTACACCAATTGGCCTGTTATCATTTCAAAGTATCTAATCACACTATTGCGCAGTGCAAACTTGTCCCAGTTGAAAAGGCCCAACAAGTTTATACTTTGCGATAACATGGTCAAATAACTTCAAATAATAAAAGGCCCCAAACATAAAATGGCCCATTAGCATTTTAGAAGCTTTTGGCCTAATTGTCAAAGGACATGAACTTGTCCCTGTTTAAATGGCCCAATAAGTCACATTTGTTGACAATCAGTCCAACTGAATCCAAATGATAATGTTCCAAAACACAAGCAATACTAAATATTTTCTAAAGGTCATAAAACTAAGGTTCATGAGTAAGTTCTAGGAATGTAAACAAAGGCCCTTATTGACAAAGGATTACCCACAACTAGGACTCCCCACTCAAGGGTTCAAACGACCAAGTGAGTGCACATTATATGTCAACAAGTTAAGGTATGTGACTAACTGTCAAATGGACTTCCCGTTGTAGATTCCCCAGAGGGAGGGTGGAGCGAGGCTCACTTAAATACCCAAGCCCCTTAGGCTCTTATCGCTTGGTGACAGAAATAAACAACGAGTCCTCCAAATTAGTCTATCACATGAGATGATTATCTAGATGCCTTCACAGTTTTTCCTTATAAAAAGGTAGTGAGTGAAGGAAGACACCAACCATCCCATAGGAAAATGATTATCTAGGTGCCTTCACAGCTTTTCCTTGTAAAAAGGTAGTGAGTGAAGGAAGACACCAAACCATCACCTAGCCCTAACAATGCCTTTGATTAAATTCCTTAAACTTACAGTAAACATGGTTAATTAAAACACAAATCCAACCATTACAAGACATATTTCGAGGCCGATTCTCTATCCCCAGTGGAGTCGCCAGACTGTAGGACACAGAAACTGGACGACACATGTTGTTCTAGACTCAGGGCCTAGTTGGGAGTACGGAGTAGCCAACGAATGACTAAATCGGAGAATGATGGAGTCGCCACCCGGTGTGAACCGGGAAAATGATTTAAGGCCGCACTCACCCCTCGCAAGGGAAGACCTCATACCTTTGGGTTCGAAATGGTTTGCGGTGATTTTCGGGCTGTAGAAACACTTTGAAACGACCATTCAGCAAGCAAACTTTGAGCAAACTTAGCGGATTAATTCTGAAATATATCATCTCTTGACTTTACCTTTCCTTCGACCGCTTTCCGCGAACTCCACAACTAAAAAGGCGGTACCTCCTTTCAAGACTCCTCATCGGGTTTGGTATGCAAAAATGCAATGCCTACAGCTAGCAAGAGAATGGCATTGAGGGATGATGAGCCTGTGTGGAGCGTGGCTAATTAATGGGCAATTTACTTGTGAGTGCATGTTGAGGGCTGCTAGGGTTTGTCGGTGAGGGATTATTTTATTGTGTGGTTTGGCCTGCTGTTTGCCGTGAGTTTGTTTAAGTGAGTGGAGTGTCAGTTTAGGGCTGTTTCTTGTTGCTATTTGGTGTGAATGCTCTAGGGGAGTGAATGGTTGGTTTATGGTCCTTTTTATAGGAGAGGGTTGAGGTTGTCCTTGTACGAGTATGGAAAATATCATGCAATTTATGGAGGATATCTTCTAATTAGTGTGCCACAAGGAAAAGATCTCTCTAATTTAGGGGGTGATTTAATTTGATTTGATTTGATTTAATTTAATTAGGGAAGGTGATTTATGAGATTTTATTTGATTTTATTTAATTTAGGCATGTGATTTAATTTAATTAGGTAGGTGATTTATGGGATTTTATTTTATTTTATTTAGTTTAGGCATGTGATTTAATTTATTAGGAAAGTGATTTATTGGATTTTAACATGTGTTTAATGTGTTTGAATATTTTTGGATGTTATTTAATGGGCTTGTAGGCTTATGGGCGTGTAGGATGGTTAGTTGATGGGTTTGGGCGTGTGGTTGGTGGTGTGTGGGCATGGGTGTGTGGCTTGGTGTAGGTTTGGGCCGAGGGTAAGTTTTAAAACAGAGGTCCAACGAGCAAACCCAAAGCTAAGCAAATGAATTAAATCCAACAAGGTATTGATTTCTGACTTCTCCCTTCCGACGTCTGTTTCTCGCGACTTCCGCAACTTAAAGAGTAGTGCCTCCATATGAGGCTCATCATCGGGACTTATATGCAAAAATGCAATACCTACAGTCACCCCCACTTTGATGGGACTTGTGCAGTGTGTGACTGTGACAATCCTATCAAAGTTATGCATGCATTTTTACTTACCTGGCTCGCCAGCTGTTGCTTATCTTACTTGTTATCCTGAGATTCTTTGACCTTTAGGCTTTGTTCCTAAAATGTATTGAATATGGGCTTTGTTCCCGAGCTATGTTGAGAAATGGCTTTGTTCCCCTGGGCTTTATTCCCGAACTGTGTTGAGAGGGGGCTTGGTTCCCAAATTGTGTAGATTATGGGCTTTGTTCCCCTAGGCTTTATTCTTGAGCTGTGTTGAGAGTGGGCTTTGTTCCCCGGGCTTTGTTCCCGAACTGTGTTGAGAGTGGGCTTTGTTCACCTGGGCTTTATTCCCGAGCTGTGTTGATAGTAGGCTTTGTTCCCCGAGCTTTGTTCCCGAACTGTGTTAAGATAGGGCTTTATTCCCCTGGGCTTTGTTCCTGAACTGTGTTAAGATAGGGTTTTATTCCCATGGGCTTTATTCCCGAACTGTGTTAAGTGTGGGCTTTGTTCCCTGGGCTTTGTTCCCGAACTGTTGATTGTGGGCTTTGTTCCTGAATTGTACTGAATATGGGCTTTATTCCATGGGCTTTGTTCCCAAACTTATGTTGACTGTGGGCTTTATTCCTGAACTGAATTAATTGTGGGCTTTATTCCCTGGGCTTTGTTCCCAAACTGTGTTGACTGTGGGCTTTGTCCCCGAGTTGTACTGAATGTGGGCTTTATTCCATGGGCTTTGTTCCCAAACTTATGTTGACTGTGGGCTTTATTCCCGAACTGAATTAATTGTGGGCTTTATTCCCTGGGCTTTGTTCCCGAACTATGCTGACTGTGGGCTTTGTTCTCCGGACTTTGTTCCCGAACTTTGTTAAGATAGGGCTTTATTCCCCAAGGCTTTATTCCCGAACTGTGCTTGTATTTGCCGCTTTTTCATTTTCTTAAAAACCTACGAACAAAAACAAGATAAAAATTGAGTGCATGTGACGTGTATGCATGTATGCATGGATGTGTTTTCCTATTCCGCTGGGTTAGGTCTTCTTTGTGCTCTCTGGTGCCCTTCGCCTATAACTGTCTTTGGTCACCCTTGGGCCTGCCTACAGTTTCTTTCTGTCAATTCTCTTCGGGTGATTTCTCAGTTTCCTTTGGTCCCATAACTCAATATCTCATTATGTCCCTGATTCACGGGGTAGCAGACTAGTCGCCCCCATACTTGGTTTATCTTTCTGCTCTTTGTTGCTTACACTCGGCCAAAGTAGATCTTTTGTTTTGGTGCCCCGTATTGTTATGTCATATTACTCTCTTTTACGAGATAATCCCAATTGTTGTTCATATTATTGCCCTCAAATGATGCCTAGTATGGAAACCAGAGAGCCTTCAAAGTACTCAAGGCAACTCAAATCCGACCGTTTGAATAAATGATCTAAACCAGACTCAAAGTGTGTGTGTGTGCTAAGGTTATTTTACAGCTTGATCCTTGGGTAAGCCAACTCAATGATTTTGTTTCAAAGAATGGGATCGAGGGGTCAACCCAACCTAGATGTCTTGATCATGCTCTGTAATTACTTCTCCGTACTCAATATGATATGGTTTTCTTTTTCTTTTCTTTCGTCTATTTTCTTTTCTTTCTTTTCTCTCCCCTCTTTTTTTTTGACGCACCTACCCTTTAAGGTAGCATTTCTCCTCATGGTGGTCCTAATACTCGCCCATGGGTAGCTTCACGCTTATCGGTTATAGATGGTTTATATTTTCTTCTTTAGAGACTTTTAATTTGTTTTCAACCATACCACATATCGCAACACAAATAAGTCAGGATGGACATCTAAGTGAATGGTCATTCATCGACCCGCACTATCTTCAACTAGTCACTTTGCCGACTACTCAGGCTTTCACTGCTAAGATCCTATAATTAAGTGCTCGTGAGTCTAGCAAAGATCAACTACTCAAAATATCGGATGAGAGTACATCTCGCACTTATTGTTTATAAGGTTTCACCCTAAAGAAAACGATTTCATCATTGGACTTATGTCTAACTATTGAGGAAAATACTCGAACAAGTAGGCAAAATCAATGTCTTTATTATTAAAAATGCAGGATTGTAATCAAATAAACCAGGAAAAACATCTTCATAGTCTGCAGCAATGTCTTCTTCCTCAGCCTATGGTTCTTTACTGCTGCCATCCCCTATCCCCATGCAAGAAGCTTGGTGGTTGAGAGTTTAGAGGACAAAGCTTTCGGGTAGGCCGGAGTTGATCATGTAGGTGGGTGGTGGAACAGAGTGATAGTTGGGTAGAGGATTTCTGTGTGTGTTGGGTTGTTCTTTTTCTGGACCAGGTATTTTATGGGCGTCAATGAGGTGTTGGATCTCATGCCTAAGGCGGGCGCAGTTGTCGATGTCATGGATTTTTCCTGATGGAAGTAACAGTACAGGTTTAGGTTGAGGTGAGGTGGCACAGGGTTTGGAAATTGTCTAGGTTATAAGGGTTTTAGGAGCCCTTGCATCTTCAGTTTTTCAAACACCTTTGACAAAGGTCTACCAAGATTGGAGAATCGCATATTTCTGACGGCAGCGATCTCAGCAGTAGCGGGCTTGGTCTCAGAAGGCCCCCCAAAATTCTTTCTATTTTGGCCATAGAACTTTCTGTTCTCAACTTCTTCCTCCTAAATATCCATAACAGTCTCCATTAACTGTTGAAAATCACCAATCATAGAGGTCATCCTCCTCAGCTTGCCGTAAATAGGGGGTTTAGTACCCTTGATGATCATCTTGATCTGATCCTTCTCCGAGGGCCGAGTCTGCATCTTCAAAAGCTGGCTCCTCCAGCGATCTATATAATCCTTGAAGCTCTCATCCGGCTTCTGTTTGGTATTCTCCAAGTCACGAAGTGACAAGTCGATCTCCAAATTCGTGACATACTGTTTCAGAAAGGCTTTTGTCAATGCCCTCTAATCATCCTTGACCTTCCTTTCAAGGCCGTGATACCATACCACGAGTGCCCCCTCAAGTGACATCCCGATCATCTTTTGAACCTGACGCTTCGACAAACCCACTGAACTCATCAAATAAACATATTGTCGAAGATGGACCCTCGGATCCCCGTTCCCATTGAACCTGGCTATGTCAGGCATCTTGAATTGAGCCGGCAGCTGCTCCTCAAAATTCATCGCCTCATAATCTAGAAAATCCTCATGTTTACCCTTCAGCTTGCGGGTAACTGACTCTACCCGATCCCGGAGTTTCTGTAACTCTGCCTGGGACCCAGCTATCCTTCACGTGGCATACTCAGCCATGTCATCATCAAAAATAGGGATATCATCACTCAATCTATTCGGAGGCACTTCACGCCTCACATTCTCAGAGCCTCCCCCAGCGCAAGGCACAGCCATATTAGCCATAGCGGTGGTCAAAGCTTGCAACTGCTCGGTAACCTTGGTGAGACTGGTCTCCAACTGATCCATATGGGATCCCTCATTTTCTGATTCGCTCATGTTCGCTAACGGCCTTTTGACGAGTCTTCCTTCTTCCCTAACCCAACGGGTATCTATGGTGTCTTTTAAAACTTTTAGTCAGCATGTATGCGTGCGATGCATGGAATATATAAGCCCGTCAAGATTTTCATACAAGTCGGCCCATTATCATTTTAAAGCATTCAATCATACTATCGCAATGTGCAAACTTGTCCTAGTTGAAAAGGCCCAACTGGTTTACACTTTCGCGATAATGTGGCTAAATAACTTCAAATGGTAAGGGACCCAAACACAAAGCGGCCTATCAGAATTGTTTAAATGGCCCAACAAGCCCATACCTCATGACAAAAGGTCCAACTGAATCCAAATGACGACGGTCCTGAACGCAAACATAAAGGAATAGTTTTTATTGGTCCTACAACTACAGTTCACGTGTGGGTTTATAGGGGTATAGACAAAGGCTCCCGCTGACGAAGGATTGCCCACCACTAGGATGCCTCACTCAAGGGTTCAAGCGACCAAGTGAGCGCACCTTTTTTATACCTTAAAGTATGTGCCAACGAGTTATGGTGCGTGACTGACTGTCAAATGGATTTCCTATTGAAGATTCCCCAAAGGGAGGGTGGAGCGAACTCTCTTAAATACCCAAGCCTCTTAGGCTCTTATCGCCTTGGTGACAGGAATAAACAATAGGTCCTTCAAATTAGTCCATCATGGTAAGCTTCGAGTAAATGATTATCTAGGTGCCTTCACAGCTTTTCCTTATAGAAAGGTAGTGAATGAATGAAGAAACCAAACCATTACTTACCTCTAATAGTGCCTTTGATTAAACCCCTTCAACCCACGGTAGACACGGTTAACAAAAATCACAAACATTACAAGGCATTATTTCGGGGCCGATTCTCTATCCCCAGTGGAGTCGCCAGACTGTAGGACACAGAAATCGGCGACGCTGTTCTAGGTTCACGGCCCGGTCAGGAGTACGGAGTAGCCAACGTGGGACTAAACCGGAGAAATAATAGAGTCGACACCCAGTGTGAATTGGGAAAATGATTTAAGGCCGCACTCACCCCTCGCAAGGGAAGACCTCAAACCGTTGGGTTCGGAATGGTCCCTTACTTTTGCCACTTGTAATGAATGGATTTGTGCAATAATCTAACCGAGTCTATGTAAGAATAACCTACATCTAAGTTCGCATACGACCTATATCTAAGTTTGCATATAAACTATATCTAAGTTTGCATGCATAAAAATAAGTCGGAATAACGGCAAGCACACAATCTCATGAACATATTGAATTAACAAACGCGAAAATATAAATAAATAACAATCTAAACGTAAACATAGATTAAATTCCTAATGCGAAAGAAATAACTAATCATGCTTGGAAATAATCAACTAAATCATGCATAAAAGTAACATACTATTTCTAATAAACAACAAATAAACATAAGATTGGATGACATTAAATATTTGTGTTTCTCAAGTGGTACGTGGAGTTGTCTCCCAAGTACAGATCGCATTACAGTCCATTCAGATTCGGCTACGGAATTTACGTCTAGGTTTCCATCCTATATACCGCAAGAGATAACACATATTTCATTCATCCCATGGCCACAACATACATGAATTCACAATATGCATGCAAAGAAATATTAATAAATAACATAAAAAGAAACGGGAATAAATAAAATGGAGCCCTCAGGTCTAACCTCTTAAGTCGCCTCTTGGAAGTACGTTACGCGGTTGTCGAAAGGGTTGATGCTCCGAAACTTTTCTGATTTACTGGTTCGTTGTTTTCCTTCGTTACCTCGCTGTTTTGGGCTGCAGTTTACTCTGTTTTTACTGCTGTTTTTGGTCGTTATTATTGGTTGTTGTACACAGTATTTGGACAGTTTCTGGTGGCTATTTATGAGATAATTATAGGGGTTTCAGGGTTGTGTTTTGCGGTGAAAGAAGGCAGTTTAGATGCAGTTTTTATGGTGAAAGAGGGGCTGTTTTGGGTGCCTTTCCTATTTTTGTTTTGGTCGGTTATTGAGGGGCTGTGAGTGAGGGATGCTGTTGATTTGTAGAGGGTCAAGGGTATGTGTTTAATGAGAGGGCAGTGTGGTTGATATCGGCAGTGGGCTGCATTGGGGACGCGTCTGCTATTCATTCGTTTAAGGGCTGGCTGTGTTGGATTTGTGTCTTCACGTGGGGGCTAGCGAGAGAGTGGCATTGAGGGAGATGAGGCTGCGTGAAGTATGGATGATTAATGGGCAGTTTACTTGTGAGTGCGTGTTGAGGGCTGCTAGGGTTTATCAGTGAGGGATTATTTTATTGTGTGTTGTGGCCTGCTGTTTGCCGTGAGTTTGTTTAAGTGAGTGGAGTGGCAGTTTGGGGCTGTTTCTTGTTGCTATTTGGCGTAAATGCTCTAGGGGAGTGAAGGGTTGGTTTATGGTCCTTTTTATAGGAGAGTGTTGAGGTTGTCCTTGTACGAGTAGGGAAAGTATCATGCAATTTATGGAGGATATCTTCTAATTAGTGTGCCACAAGGAATGGATCTCTCTAATTTAGGGGGTGATTTGATTTGATTTGATTTGATTTGATTTGATTTGATTAGGGAAGGTGATTTATGAGATTTGATTTTATTTTATTTAATTTAGACATGTGATTTAATTTAATTAGGAAGGTGATTTATGGGATTTAATTTGATTTTATTTAGTTTAGGCATGTGATTTAATTTATTAGGAAAATGATTTATTGGATTTTAACATGTGTTTAATGTGTTTGAATATTTTTGGATGTGATTTAATGGGCTTGTAGGCTTATGGGCGTGTAGGATGGTTAGTTGATGGGCTTGGGCGTGTGGTTGGTGGTGTGTGGGCTTGGGTGTGTGGCTTGGTGTAGGTTTGGGCCGAGGGTAAGTTTTAAAATAGAGGTCCAACGAGCAAACCCGAAGCTAAGCAAATGAATTAAATCCAACAAGGTATTGATTTCTGACTTCTCCCTTCCGACGTCCGTTTCTCGCGACTTCCGCAGCTTAAAGAGTAGTGCCTCCATATGAGGCTCATCATCGTGACTTATATGCAAAAATGCAATGCCTACAGTTTCCTTCAGCCATCATCATTCATATTTTGTAGAACCCAAGTTCAACATCAATATGACTCAGATGTGATATCAATATTGTGCTATAGATATTGAGTTGTCTATGTATTTAGGGATCAAATCCAAATACTATGCAGACAGCCGCAAGCACAACACTAATATCAAAACTTCTAATCTATAAGGTCACTATGGAACTTCATAAGTCAATACTTCATAATTTTCAATGAATTCCACTAATACAGTAGAATCAATCGTGACACTCCCACTGCATCTTTTCTGACTTTATATGACATAGACCATCTAATGTCATAATTAGACTCAAAACTAATCTGACTCTAATGGTTGCATATTATATTCTCCATGAATAAGAAACTTGTTCTTAATATCTCAAAGATAATAAAGAACATGTTTCAAGACACATCCTATTGTCTGCAGCGTATCAAAATAGCTCGTAACTATTACGATTAAATTGATATCTTTAATCGCTCATAATATAATATTCATTATGCTATCATCATATGATGCATAAGATTGACTAGACATTCTAATCAATTTCTCTTTCGACAAAGGAATCATCATTTACGAAAGATTAATACTATATACAAGAGACGCATTAACTGTCAAACAGTTATACCAACTGTCATACAGATAGTTTTAATGTGTCTTTTATAAGATCATATCTAATGCACGACTAATGGGAGTATCTCATAAGTCTATTGTTTTATATCATATATAAAACGTTATATCAAATATAACAGAGACTACTCCCACTACTTTCACGATGAAAAGAAGACTTAGGTAAACCTTTTACCTTACAAACATTTCATTATTACATTAATAATGATAATGTCGTTAAGATTAGAGAACACGTATTTCTGGAAAACTTATTTGAGTCTACAATAGGCTCTATAAGCTAGTAAATCAAACTGTGATCTTAGCAGATTACAAACTCTAGGGCCATTCCAGAATGAACTCTTCAAACAAAGAAAGCACAACAGATTTCTCATTCGAAGAAAATATTCAGGAATACCACTTTGCATTCTTTAGCCAAAATACATAGTTTAATATCAACATTAACCAACAGATCTTTAATTATTCAATCAATTCAACTAGAGACAAGTTTCCACAGAATCTACAATAGATCGCTGAGTAAAACCTTTCTCATTGTCATACTGTAAAGGTCAAACCTTTAATTAGCTCACATTGCTTTTGCTGCGTAAATAATTTACATATTTTATGAACTATTCATAACGAAAGCTTAATCAAGTTCAAAACTTGATCATAGTAAGCTAGGAACAATCTTAGATCTATGGTTTAATGCTAACTTCCGAAATCAATATTAAATATCGCTCCCACTATAAGTTATAGGATAATTTTCTTTAATAAGAAAACAACAGAATCATTAAGTATCAAATACTTTTGTAATGATTCTAACATCCTATTAAACTTATATGGAAGCTTTCTAAGGGTCTTTTCATCTTATTAATTATGTAGTTCCATTTATAGTTTATCACTCTCACAATTGACTTCAATAAGTCAATTCTTTTCTACAATCATTAAATCTGATGTTACACACCAAGTAATAAAACAGTTTTATTATTCGGGATCGTAGAAAAGATATTCTATCAAATAGAATACAATATTCTATTAAATAGAATAAATGATAAACTTTTACTTGTACCTCCGATGTGCAAGTACTTTTCAATTATATAATCATTATACAACAGAAAGATTAAAATCTCAAACTTTTCAAGATTCGAATTTTCTACTTCTACATATCATATACGTAAGTGTAGAAACTAATGGAACCTTAATTAAAAAGATGAATTAGTGTTACTGTAGCATATCCCCAAGAGTATTAAAAATTAATTTGGTAACACTCAATATCAAACGAATCAAATCATATAAGATTCGATTTCTCCCACTGATTAATTCCATCACGTTGGAATCGTAGAAAAATAATATTAAGTAAGAATCACATTCATTAAATAACTTTAGAACTAATTGCCATAAATTTATATGTTTGATCATATCAAACATCCTTGAACAATTCAAAGACTCACGATGAATTTTAAAATATAGTTTTCAACACTTCAAATAGAATATCTTTGAACCATTCAAAAAATTCTATCCGCATTTCATCAGAAACATATTGAAAGTTCTCGAACCATTCAAGATGTTCAATATATATTCATTTAGAAACATGTAACTAAGTCATGACAATTCATTAACTAAGTTACAAAGTAAAGAAAACTATCCAGGGAAATTTATAATTCATTAAACTATATACATCTAATGTGTTAGTTTAATAAATCTGTGGTCCAATGACGATCATTGGTTAAATGAGATTTAATCACATCTTGAATACAATATTCATTAAATGGATAAGGATATATGGTGTGATCTTGTATAAGACCATCTTTTACCAAACGGAATAAGCATCTAATGCTTACGTGATAAAATCTCATAAAGCAATGTTCTAAGTTATTTAGTTAACCGAATATTTTTCTTAATGTTCATCTTTTCATCAATGACATTACTAGTCATATTAAAATATGTAACAATTTTTTATACAGAACAAGTAACTATCCAATAGTTGCAAGTTCTGATATCAAATATCAAAACAATAATTAAACACTATTTTAAATAACTAGACGAGAGATCTGGTATCCAATACCTATAGTTGTCATATTGTGAGAATCGATATTCTCTATACACAACTATACACATCTCATTTCTTTAGTTTTATAATTTGCCTTCAATTATTCACAACAACTGTAAATAATTGATTAGCAAACTGTGTCAAAAATACATGACTTCTAAAAGTCATTAAAGCCAAGAAACATTGTAATAAGATAAACAAATATCTACTGGGTTTTCTTAATGTCAGTCAAGAATCTCCAGACATGAACTAATTCACGTCAATTCTTATCGCACAAGAAACTATTCTCTCTGGACAATTATATCCTAAAAAAAGATATCTATTTAGATTACTTATCGTGACTTAGAAACTAAGTCACTAACCATCTTGATTTTCAAGAAAATCGGAACAACACTTCCCGATGGTTTTGACTAATCTAACAATGTCCAAGTCTATTTACATTTTAGAACCTATTCTAGAAATTCGCAACCATAAGAGAAGTCAAAAAATATAATCAAATAATATGTATACAATGGATCAAAAGTATAATTCTATTAACAATATAGAATAAAGGAAAACAAAAGCAGCAATTTCCATAAAATTACACACTGATTTAGTTATGGATTTTTAACCCAGCAGTGTCTCCCACTACTTTACATAATACTGTAATCCCGAACGGAAAATGGGAATTCAATAATTAAATCGAATTCCATAGTGAGAGGTGGACCCCATGAATATATTTCGACTCACAGCTTTGGCACGATCTCGCCTACATATATTCATTAGGTAGACAACTCTTTTTCAATCACACTCATTGTGACTCCTGATTTTGGTCCTGACCGTTTCTCGTTATGACAGCTTTCGCACGTTCACAATGAGGCGTATCAAGGCTTCACTTGCCAATGGTAAACTCAAGCTACCGATGTAGTCCTGTCAGTTTTAGCACGTTCAGGATTTCCAATTTCACTTGAATTTGTCTAGTATCAAATATACATCCGCCATGGATAAAATTCTATCAACTACACCCTCACTGTTTTGGAACTTTCTCGGATGTAGCCATAGAAAGATACCCATAAACTGTATTGGCAAGACGGACCACGAAACATGCATCCAATACATGTCACTTTACTACCTTATTTAAGCGGGGATATTCCACAAGAAAGCTTTGCTCTACATCAAATGTAGAATATAATCTAGATCCACTTCTAAACAGTTCAATTGTACCTTAGAAAACATAACTTAACTTAACCATTAAATTTCCGTTACGTTTCCCGTTAGCGTAGAACCGAAAAGTCAAGAAATATCTAAAATACATGCATGTGAAAACATCAAAATTGGATTATATATCATATATCAAGCATGAAAAATGTAATGGATGAAGGATCAGACCTGCTCTGATACCATTTTTGTTGGGGTTTTCGCACGGGCGCAGCGGAAGCTCGTTGTTCGGGTGAAATCGTAATTTTAAAACTTTTTAAAATTACTAAATAAATTATTCAATATCCAATATGAATAATTCATTCATATTTCACCTAAACATATTTATTCGATATCAAATAACGACATAAATAGTTAAGAAACATCGCGAAACGTTTACGAAAATATTTTTCCGTAAAATCTCATAAAAATGCATTTTTGACCGAACCGACCAACCAACACATATGAGGGCTGCCTAGGTCAGCTCCAATAGTGCTTGGGTAATTCATGGGCTGCCCAAACAGTAGCCAATTCACTGTTTGGATAGCATTCACCCAGTAAGCCCGAAACTCACCCGGTCATCACACTCTATAATGGAAACAAGTCATCAAATGACAAAATTGAACTAATATAACAATAATATTATCCAACCTAACTTCAAACATCCATCTAGCCTCCAAATGAAAAAGCCCCAAAATATAAGAAAAGAAGAAACCTTAGAACTATTCTAGATATTCAAGAATAAGAAACAAGCTTTCCAAGTTTAAGATTATTGAAGATTACCTCCAAATCTTGTAATTTCCTTAAATGTTTTCTTGAATTTCTTCACTTTCTTCCTTGTTTCTTCAAGCAAATCTTTGTGACATGATCCAAGGGACAACATTTAACATGAATGCAGTCACCCAAGGAACATTAGAGCCTTTGCAATTGCCAACAGGCCCAATCACACGCCAAAGAGCTAAGAAGATCACAAACGCAATAGCGGGGCCAGAGTTTGCATATAATAGATGCATTCATTCTTCTAGTTTTTACTTGCCTTATGAGATTGATTATGATTCTAATTCTTTAACTCCTATGGATTTATTATCTTTGATTATTATGAAGCTTGGGAGTATAAATGATAAGAGAAAGGTAGAGTTGGTGAGAATAATAGGTTTCCAACGCATTGTGTTTGGGGTTTGCTTGGATTTCGAATCCAAGTGGGTTTCTTGTCATTTGGTATCAGAGCTCAGGGTTCCAAGGTCTGATTTTCCTATCTTTACTTTTTGTTTGATTCTGTTTTTATTTTGGTTCTTTGTTATTTTCGTTTCAGTTCTTGTTGGATCTTGTTTCTGTTTTAGTTTTGTTTATTTCTGGATCTGGGTTTTGTTATGCTCTTCATATCAGTTCATCATATTTGTTTATTTCTGGATCTGGGTTTTTGTTGTCTTCTTCATATAGTTCGTTATATACTTTCTGTTCTTTAGCATATATTGAAGAAATAAGCATGTTCTTTGGCGGCTGTGTGATTTGTTTCTAAAACCTTAGTGATTAAAAAAAACCTTCAGATTCAGACCCTGAAATCAGACCCTGAAAACTTAACCTCTGAAATTAGACTCTAAATTCAAACCCTAAAATCAGACTCTGAAATCAGACCCTGAAAATTTAGCCTCTGAATTCAGACCCTGAAATCATACATTGATCAGACCTTGAAATCAGACCCTGATCAGACTCTGAAATCAGACCTTGACCAGTAGCCTCTGAAATCAGACCCTGACCAGTAGCCTCTGAAATCAGACCCTGAAAATTTAGCCTCTGAATTCAGACCCTAAAATCAGACCCTGATCAGACCCTGAAATCAGACCCTGATCAGACTCTGAAATCAGACCCTGACCAGTAGCCTCTGAAATCAGACCCTGACCAGTAGCCTCTAAAATCAGACCCTGAAAACCAACCTCTAAAATCAAAACCTAAATTAGCCTCTGAAATCAGAACCACAGTATAAGCATTTGACGTTATAAAAAAAGAGTAAAAAAGTGAAATTTTTTGGTTGAATTTAGTTTGTTCCATATTATCATTTAGGTGCCCGTGGATGGTATTCCATCAAAATTTCTATAGAGGTGCCAAATTTTCTCCCGAAATTGCATACGACCGTGAATTTACATGCTTATTTTTTTACATTGTGCTAATTGTTTATTTCCTTATTCCAAATACTCTAGTTTAAATATTATTTATTGAGTCTTCGTCGTTGCTATTCCTGTTCGCATTCTTTTTCCACTTGTCCCATATATATTATTAGATCTTTGTGTTTCATGCTGGCTTGAGGACTACATTTGGTTTGTATTCTAGGATTGAGTGTGATTCACATTTGAATTGAGGACGAACTCAAGAGTGGTAAAAGGTAGTGATTGTGAGCACAGTATCGGGTAAAAGCCAATAGAGTGCAAACACGAGTGGAGTGATATCATTCGAGTGTAAACATGTGAGATTGTGAGGATTTACATATTTGTTTTGCTTTTTATTATTTCTAATCTATTTTTTTAATGTTGAGATGACAGGTCCAAGTTTAACCATTGATGATAAGATCGAGGTTTTGGATACTTTCAAAATTGATATCCAAGCTATTATGAGTGATTATAAAAGATCTTATGAGAAATGAAAAAAGACTTGGAAGGTAACTAAATATGCAGTGAATCAAGAGAGTACTCAACAACCAAAAGCTATTGAAGTTGTGTGTAATGAAGTGAGAAACATTTATGATGTTGAGTGTATGGTGAGTGAAGTACTTGTGAGGTCGTGAGTACTATTCATGTAAGCACTTGTGATGTTGAGTACATAGCGAATGAGAACACTTGTGAGGCCTTGAATGTTGTGAATTGTGTTATAAGTGACATGGTGAGTGAAAATTCTTGTGAGACCGTGAGCATTGAGGCAATAAACACTTGTGAGGTAGTGTGCTTTGAGGTTGAAACACATAGTGAAACTGAGCAGGTGTGTGAGGAGGTCTTTGCAAGTATGGTTGAGATAGTGGCCATGAGTAATGATAAAGCTGTGAGAGCTGGTGAAAAGAAAGTAGATGTGGTAGTGAAGTTTTTCCATAACATTTTCTCTATTGTTTATGTTTTTTTATCGCAGGTACAAGTGGTAAAGTATGATTCTTTTATATTTCAATATCATCGTCCAATTGATTTTGTCATAACTACTATGATCCGGGTTTGGATTCGAGGACGAATCCATTTCAAGAGAGGGAGAATGATATGATCCAAGGGACAACATTCGACATAAATGCAGTCACTGTTGGGAAGCGGCCGCGAGTGCGCAACGGAAAATTTAATAAATCAAATTATGATGCCGATATCCCTTTGCCAAGACCCATTTGTTTTGATTATTCTACAAGCCTAGGAATGTTACTATATATTATAACCATAAGAACTCATAAAACATGCAAAGAACATAAACCTAAACTTTGCTAATGAGATTATAGATGCTCTAAAGGCAACAAAATTAATTAAGAATCCGATGTGGGATAAATGTTAATTTAATCTTAGCCATTGGATCTTAATTTAGTGGTTTAATGAGATTATAAAACCCTAATAAGAGTTTGGACTGAATTGGAATTCAAAACAAATAACAAAAAAAATTTACTATTTATGTTACTATTCATATTTTTTTTATTCCAATTTCCAAAGTGCCCCTATCGTCATTCACCACTATGGAACCTCATAAATTATATGTTCAATAATTAAACACATTGAACGATTTATAAACAATTCCTACAGCAATCATATATGCTGTTAAATTTGTATTGTGCATGGTTAACCATTGATTTCGACTTTGTTGTGTGTGACCTTTTGGGTTCCCCTCAAGTTGGACATGAAATGAATCGTGATAATTTAATCTAACAAAAATTATCCTCCGGTCAGATGGTCGTTCGATTTCAATGACCAAGGTTGACATCTAGCAACATGCCAAGGCCCCCAAATGAGAATGAAAGATATATATACCCATTCTGTATGCGATTTACATATGATACGGTCCATCACCTCACTGTATCCCCACCGTTTGACCTAGGGTATGGAAAGTGTCCACCTATATAGTCAAAGGTATGATGTTGATAGTGTCATGAATCGTGCTAACCCAAGAATCTCACATGTTTCTTCCACTGCAGCCACAGTCTCAAGCACTGATCACACATATCAACCCGCGAACTGGAATACTACTCTTATAAGAAAATATTATCCGAAAGAGTGGCGATTCTCTGTTATATTTTTACAAACTTCATGTGTTTCAACAATGACCCAATCATACCCTTATGACCGGATCTTTTGAACCGAGGAAGGAGAATGTCAAATTTATTTGATCCACACATAAGATTGTAAAGACCTCAAGTCTAAGGACTTTTCATATAATCGATACATGAAAGTTCTCACAAACACATGGGATAAACACTACATGTGAAAACTTTCGGTGGTCAGTTCGATGGACACGAGCAACTCATGCATCCATGTGATACACCAAGCGGACGGATCTCCGCTAGTAGCCTATGAGATCAGCTACCCCACTTAAGGGTAGATCATCTTATCATGCTAGTCTCTCCGCTTTGTGAATGCCCAGATTATTCACAAAACTATGACTAGGAACGTTTAAGAGTAATGATTCTCATAAGGTGTGGAAGTCATCATCTTATTACTCCAAGGGCTTTATTACAGTGTTGATGATTCATATAAGTTATGTAAGACACGTATAATAAAGATTGTCATTTTATTAATTAATGAAAATATTACAAATAGATGTATATATAGCCCATCCACAAGTTGGGTATAGGGCATATCCCTAACAATCTCCCACTTTCACTATAGCCAACTAGTATGAATCTGGACATCATACTCTTGGGTGTGCCTATCATGCTTTTGTTGAGTCATCCCTTTAGTCAGAGAATCTGCAAGATTATCTTCTGTGGGTATTTTCTCTATAATAACTTATTTTCTCTCAACAATCTCCCCGATGAGATGAAATCGCCTGAGTACATGCTTGGATTTCTGGTGGGACCTTGGTTCCTTTGATTGAGCAATGGCGCCCGTGTTGTCACAGTACATCGTGATGCCATTCTTTATCCCGGGAAGCACTTCCAGCTCCGTGATGAACTTCTTTATCCAGACTGCTTCTTTAGCTGCCTCAAATGCTGCAATATACTCGGCTTCAGTGGTGGAGTCCACTGTAGTTGACTGATTTGAGCTTTTCCAACTGACAGCTCTGCCATTTATAGTAAACAGATATCCTGTTTACGATCTTCTGTCATCCCTATCGGTTTGAAAGCTCGCATCACAGTAACCAATGACTTTCATCTCAGAACAATCTCCGTATGTCAAGACACATCCTTAGTTCTTCTCAGATACTTGAGGATTATTTTGACAGCTGCCCAATGTTGCTCACCGGGATTTTCCTAATACCTGCTCGTTATGCTAAGAGCATAAGAAACATCAGATCTTGTACATAGCATGGCGTATATGATCGATCCTATTGCTGAAGCATAAGGGATCCTACTCATACGCTCTCTATCTGAAGGAGTATGTGGACATTGCTCCTTAGATAATTTGATTCCATGACAAGTAGGTAAATTACCTCTTTTGGAATCTTCCATTTTGAATCTTTTCAAAACTTTATCTATGTATGTTGATTGAGAAAGTCCTAACAACCTCTTAGATCTATTACGGTAGATCTTAATGCCGAGGATGTATGCTGCTTCTCCCAAATCTTTCATGGAGAAATTCTGAGATAACCATTGCTTGGTGGCTTGTATCATGGGAATATCATTCCCGATGATTAATATGTCATCGACATATAATACAATAAATACAACAGCATTCCCACTACTTTTCCTGTAAACACAAGGCTCGTCTACATTTTTGATGAAGTCAAATTCTTTGATTGTCTCATCAAATCGTATATTCCAACTTCTGGAGGCTTGCTTGAGTCCATAAATGGATCGTTTAAGCTTGTATACTTTATTATGATCATCCTTATATGCAAACCCCTCATGTTGTGTCATATAGACTTCCTCTACGAGGCTCCCATTAAGGAAATTTGTTTTGACATCCATTTGCCAAATCTCATAATCAAAGTGTGCAGCTAGTGCCAGTAAAATTCGAATGGACTTTATCATTGCAACAGACGAGAAGGTTTCATCATATTCAATTCTAGGGGTGGGCATCGAATCGGATCGGATCAGATCCGATTTGCAAACCCGATCGAATCATGTTGGTCCGGTTCGACGAATTTTGGATCGGATCGGATTTTATCCAATCCGATCCGATCCGATCGGATTTTATCCGATCCGATCCGATCCGATCCGATCGAATTTTTTTTTTTTTAATATGCAAAACGACGTCGTTATATATTAAAAAAAAACTTTTCGATCGGATTGGATTTTATCCGATCCGATCCGCTCGATTTTTTTGAGTCAAACCCACCGAATTCGGATCGGATCGGACCAATCCGATCCGAAATAGGATGATTTCGGATCGAATTGGTCCGATTCGATCTGATTCGAATTCAGATCGAACCAATCCGATCCGATAATTATCGGATCGGATCGGATCGAGTTCGATAACATGATTCGATCCGATCGAATCAAACAATCGTGGGCATTTCGGATCGGATCGGATTCGGATTCGGTCCGATCCGATCCGAATCCGATAATGCCCACCCCTATTCAATTCATTGGATTTGTCTATAACATTTCGCCACCAACCTAGCCTTATAGGTTTGGATGTTGCCTTCTGCATCAGTTTTACGCTTGTAAATCCACTTGCAGCCTATGGGTTTTATCCCTTCAGGTGCATCCACCAAGTCCCAAACTTGATTCTGATACATAGAGTCTATTTCGGATTTCATGGCCTCAAGCCACTTGACTGAATCAATGTCACGCATTACTTCGTCATAACTGGTGGGATCGTCATTATCAATGACCTGATCATGTTCCTTATCAATATGGAAACCATATCTTTCAGGTTTGTATCTTTCCCTACCAGACCTTCTAAGTTCATAACCTTGTGGTTGTTCCGTCGCTGCCCTTTTGAGGGGCCTGGGGTTTAGTTCTATGTTAATTTGTTCTTCTCATACCTCATCGAGGTCAAGTCTACTCCCACTAAATTTCTTGAGAAGGAATTCATTCTCTAGAAATTTAGCATTTCGTGAGACAAATGTTCTTTGTTCATTTGGGATGTAGAACACGTATGCTCTTGAGTTCAAGGCATATCCTACAAACATACATTTAACTGCCCTATCATCCAATTTGTTAGTTTGTGTGAGCTTAAAAAATGTGTCACATCCCCAAACTCTTAGATAACTAAGACTAGGATGTTTCCCAGACCATAACTCATATGGTGTTTGACTAACAGTCTTGAAAGGAACTTAGTTTAGTAGTAGTGTTGCAGTTTCTAAAGCAAGACCCCAAAATGAAAGAGGTAGATCCGTGTTTGGCATCATTGATCGGACCATATCTAATAATGTCCGATTTCTCCTTTCGGAGACCTCATTATGCTGTGGAGTTCCCGGAGGAGTCCATTGGGAAACAATGGCATTTTCTCTAAAGTAATCTTGAAATTCGTTGCTTAAGTATTCATGACCTCGGTCAGACCTTAGTGACTTAATACTTTTATTAAGCTGGTTTTCTACTTCAGCTTTGAAGTCTTTGAATTTCTCAAAGGCTTCAGATTTGTACCACATAATGTACATATACCCATATCGCGAGTGATCATCAATAAAGGTAATGAAGTAGGAGAATCCACCTCTGGCGGTGACTGACATTGGTCCGCATACATCAGAGTGTATGAGTTCTAATGTCTCCGATGCACGCTGTCTTTTACCTTTGAAGGGTAATTCGGTCATTTTACCAAGTAAACAAGACTCACAAGTTCCATAAGGTTCATATTTGAATGGTCTGAAATACCCATCCTTATGTAGCTTAGTTAATCTTGTTTCATTGATATGACCTAAGCGACTGTGCCATAGAAGTGATTCATTGAGATTATTCGAGTTAACGTTGTATATATTAGAGGTTGAACATTCTTTGTTAGTTTGTAAGACATAGATACCATTATTCAAAATATCATCTCCATATTTTATTTCATTGAAATAAATAAAACATTCATTACAACTTATTAAGCATGAAAAGCCTTTATTACATAAAGAAGAAATTGAAATGATGTTCTTTACTAGAGAAGGTACATAAATACAATCTTCTAAGTCTAAAACTAAACCATTCGGCAAAACTAATGAATAAGTCCCCACACACAATGCTGCCAGTTTTGCTCCATTACCCATGCGTAAGTCAACCTCCCCATGACGGAGTCTCCTACTATTTCTCAGGCCCTGCAAATTGTTGTTGGGTTTTCTAGGTCAAACCAAGATCAAATTAAGCATATGAAATGTGTGAATCAACAAAGATGGTAAAAGTCACTCAAGCCTTTCACACTTGTGTGTTTTACACACAATCAACCACCCAACAAATCCCATCAACTAAAAGTTGATTAAAGTGACTAGGTGATGTGACTTGTGTGGGCCCCACTTGATTCAAAATCCGAGTGGGCCCGCAAACACTTTTCGGGCTCGGGTTCGTTAATTCCGAATTAACGAATTTTCCGTTGCGACGTAATTAAATCAAATTTAATTAAATAATTATGCCTAGCAAAATTACTATTTGTTGGACAATTATGACCCATAGAATCACTATTTGTACAGATCATGGTGTTGTTGTACAAATTAACTATATGACAAAGGAAATTGCTCTTTTATCATTTGTAATTAGATTACCAAGATATATAAATGATAAAAGGTCCTTATGATTAGTTCTGGATTGAGATGATATGAGACAGTATCAATCCACGAAGGTTTAATCATTAAATATCCTTAGTCGTAGTATCATCGAGATTGGACATCGATAATACGGAATAGACTAGTATTACACTTATGCGCGTTGTGGGAGCATAACGGCATAGTTCTCATATATTTGGGTATAGGATACTCATGCAAGTGTGATAGGAGGTTGTGTTTACCGATGGTACGGAAACAGCTTCTCTCTAGATAGACCCCTCGGAATTCCATTGGTAGTATGACTATGTGTCTATGGAAGTCCGAATCAGGGTAGGTGTATTTGGTCTTAACCTGAGACTTGCACCGCTAATACTTGCGACAATCAATATACTTTGGTTTTGGTCGTCCAGGGCTTTAACAGGTTCTGTGTACGCCTCTTCTGGGTATATTGAGAATCGTAGTGTATTGGGTGTGATGTCAAGATGGAAGTATCACTCCAGTCATAGTGGAGATGATGATCACGTAGGATACGGAACTAGTGCTCTTTTATGTTGCAGCTATCAGGATATTATGACTAGGTCATGTTTATCCGATTATAGAAACTAGTTACCAGAGATCCGATGTGTGCTTCGTACAGGGCAGACACAATTCCAGCCCCAGGCCTAGCACGTGACATCTGATGCTGGATCGTAATACGCAATACTACGTATACTACGCCTAATAAAGATTATATATTCCTTTAAGAATATTTCTGGAGAATTGGGTAGGCACGGTGCTTTGCTAGAAGCCAACCATGTCTTGTAAATCGGTAAAAACGTAGTACTAGGTACGTACGTGTTCGGATAGTCCGACGACCGGATTTACTGCCAATATATCTGGGGATCTCATGGGTCGCTTCCCGAAGATTCACCGATGACGTATGACTCGCACTTTATTAATCTGGGATTAATTATAAGAGAGAGAAAATTAATCTGGGATTAATTACAGAGATATTTTATCTGGGATAAAAAATATTATTTAAAGAAAGAGAACGATTAATTTGGAATTAATCTATAAAATAATATATTCGATATATTATACGAAATTGGATTTCGACGCGGAATTAAAATTATATTTTAATTCGGGCAAACGAGTTAATTTAGAATTAATTCGTCAGTGACGTGAATAGTAATTTTGCTAGGCATAATTATTTAATTGAATTTGATTTAATTACGTCGCAACAGAAAATTCGTTAATTCGGAATTAGCGAACCCGAGCCCGGGAGTGTTTGCGGGCCCACTCGCATTTCAAATTCAAGTGCGGCCCATAAGTCACATCAAGCGTCAAATCACTAGTCAATCAAGTGATGGAAGTCACATCACTTTGAGTGAAGTGATGCTTGTCATCATTGATTGATGTGAATAGTGATGTGAGTTGTTGTAGGCATTTATAGTCATTTTGGCTCCAAGTTTTTGTTTGACTTTTTGAAAGGATATACAAAAATTTTGGAAAACAATTTGGTATTAGTTTTTTAAAAACCAAAATACAACACACCAACTCATCTTCTCTCTCCCCTCTCCTTCTCCATTTTCGGCCAAGGGCCAAAATATTTCCTCTCTTATTTTCCTCTCAAAGCCGAGAGCACCAAGGAGAAAAATGTGAAGATTTGTTGCAAATTTTCACAAGTGCTAGCACACTTTAGGAATCATCCAAAGGTGATAGGGAAACCCATCTATGAGCATAGAATGCACACTTAACGCTTGGAGCTTAAAGAACACAAATGGAGCACAAAAGAGGAGCTTTGCCGTGAGCACTTTGGAGGAAAAGCTTGAAGAATTTTTGTTGTTCCTCGCATCGCAAAAGCCGATCATTGTAAGTATGATTCCGCCATACTTCTTATGAGTATTCACATGATTTCTATGCTTGAATGATCTTGGGACTATAGTAGAAACCCAACACTATTCACGTCGCTCGCGAATTAATTCTAAACTAATTCGTTCGCCCGAATTAAAATCCAATTTTAATTCCGTTATGAAATCTAATTTCATTTAATATATTGGATATATTATTTTATCGATTAATTCCAAATTAATCTTTCTCTCTCTATTAATTGAATTTTATCCCAGATAAAATTCTCCGTAATTAATCCTAGATTAATTTTCTCTCTCTTCCAATTAATCCCAGATTAATTATGTTCGATTTGTACGTCATCGGTGAATCTTCGTGAAGCGGCCCATGAGATCCCTGGATATGTTGGCAGTAAATCCGGTCATCGGAATATCCAAATACGTGCGTACCCAGTACCACGTTCTTACCGATTTACAAGACATCATTGGCTTCTAGCAAAGCACCGTGCCTACCCAATTCTCCAGAAATATCTTTTAAGGAATATGTAATCTATGTCAGGCATAGTATACGTAGTATTGCGTATTGCGATCCAGTATCGGATGTCACATGCTAGCCTGGGGCTGGGCTGGAATTGTGTCTGCCCCGTACGAAGCATATATCGGATCTGTGGTAACTAGTCTCTATAATCGAATAAGCATGACCTAGTCATATTATCCCGATAACTGCAGTACATAAGAGTACTAGTTCCGTATCCTACGTGATCATCATCTCCATATGACTGGAGTGATACTTCCATCTTGACATCACACCCAATACACTGCGATTCTCAATATACCCAGAAGAGGCGTACACAGAACCTGTTAAAGTCCCGGATGACAAAAACCAAAGTATATTGATTGTCGCAAGTATTAACGATGCAAGTCTCAGGTTAAGACCAAATACACCTACCCTGATTCGGAATCCCATAGACACATAGTCATACTACCAATGGGATTCCGATGGGTCTATCTAGAGCGAAGCTGTTTCCGTACCATCGGTAAACACAACCTCCTATCACACTTGCATAAGTATCCAATACTTAAATATATGAGAACTATGCTGTTATGCTCCCACAACACGCACAAGTGCAATACTAGTCTATTCCGTATTATCGATGTCCAGTCTCGATAATACTACGAGTAGGGATATTTAATGATTAAACCTTATTGGATTAATATTGTCTCATATCTTATTAATCCGGAACTAATCATATGGACTTTTATCATTATATATCCCGGTAATCCAATTACAAATGATAAAAGAGCAATTTCCTTTGTCATAGTTAATTTGTACAACAACACCATGTTCTGTATAAATAGTGATGCTATAGGTCATAATTGTCCAACAATCTCCCACTTGGCCTATAGCCAATCACTCAAGTGTCCTACACTTGAACTATGTACGGGTTGCTCAAATTTCTACTGAGAAACTGCTTTCGTCAGCGGATTTGAAAGGTTATCATCTGATGTGATTTTTTCGATCATTACATCACCACGATATATGATCCGACGAATCAGATGAAACAGTTGAAGTACATACTTGGATCGTTGATGAGACCATTAATTCGTTAGCCTGTGATGTAGCCTAGCTCAGCCACTATCAGAACTACACCTAATCTAATTAGGATTATTATATATCTAAATCGCTTCTTTTGCTGCCTCAGCTGCAGCAATATTCCATTTTGTTGTTTATTCGGTAACAGTATCTTGCTTGGAAGATTTCTAGCTCACTGTTCCGTTATTCAAACTATATAGTACCTTTATTACGACTTATAGTCGTTTTTGTCGGTTTGGAAACTTGCAGCGGTGAACCCAGTCACTTCAAGTTCTCCTCCTCCATAATTAAGAACGCATCCTTAGTTCGTCTAAGATACTTAAGAATGTTCTTAATCATCAATCCAGTGACTATCACTTGGATTGGCCTGATTGTGACTCTATATGCTTAAAGCATATGAAACACAAGGTCGCGTACATCTTTTCAATGTACGAGTTCTCGAAGAGTGCCAACAACTTTTAGATCTATCCCAGTAGATCCTTATTCCTAGAATAAAGGTTGTCTCTCCCAAGTATTCTATGGAGAATTTTCATGAAAGCCAAGCTTTCACCGATTGTATTATGGGAATGTCATTTCCAAGAAATGACATGTCATCATTATATAGGACAATCATTGTCAGTGCGCTCCCACTAACCTTCTTATATACACAAGAATCATCTTTGTTTTGAATTAAATCATATACCATTATGATTACATCAAAACGATAGTTCCAAGAACGCAATGCTTGCTTCAATCCATAAATGGATTGAATTAACTTGCAAACCTTGTTTTCTTATTTTGGTACGACAAAACCATTAGGATGTTTATAAACATCCTCCAAAAGGTTTCCGTTTAAGGAAAGCGATTTTGACGTTCAGCTGCCATATTTCATAAATGAAACATGCAGCATTAGCAAGCATTATCCAAATGAATTTAATCATGGCAATGAGTAAAATGTTTCGTCGTAATCAACACAATGTTGATAACGATACCTTTTCGCTACAAGCCTAACTTTGTACGTTTATATGTTGCCATCCATGTATGTCTTCCTTGAAGACTCATTTAGTACCAATAGGCACAATGCCTTCTAGTACAACAACCAGTGTCCAAACTTGGTTGTATAGATGGAATCCATTTTGAACTTCATGGCACTTTGCCATAAAAGGAGTCGATACCTTGTATCACTTCCTCATACGTAGTCGGTTTGTCTTCCTCAATAAGATTGACATCTACATGAGGTGAGATCAGAAACCCATACCTCCCAGGTTATTTTTCTGACGCTCTCCGACTTACGCGGTTCTTGTGTATTCGAAGATTATTGGTACAGTTTCATCCTTGATGAACTGTTTGTGTTCCATTAAGGATTCGGTGCCTAGAATAGTATTACTCCGATTTTCATCGAGTTTTACTTTCCTCCTACTTACCACTGCATAAAGGTATTCCTCTTAGGAAAACCGCATAGAGAGCAACAATTAAATTGTTCTCTTGTGAGTTGTATAAGTACTATACTTTGGTTTCCCTAGGAAAACCAATTACAAATTAGGCACTTATCCATTTGGGTTCTAGTTTGATATCATCCAAACATATGCCCAGCATACCCAAATCTTCAGGAATGAGAAAACCTGGTTTCTTTCCTATTCATATCTAATATGAAGTCTGTCCAACAGATTTTTATGGAACCTTATTCAAAATAAGTATTGCACTGTTAAATGCGTATTCCTAGAAGGAAAATGGTAGCTCAGAGCGACTCATCATTAACCTTACCATGTCCAACAAAGTTCGGTTTCTCCGTTCGGACACACCGTCAAATTGAGGTGTTCCGGGAGGAGTCTACTATGAAAGAATACCATACTCTTTCAAATAGTCGAGAAACTTATTGCTCAAGTATCTCCATCACAGTCCAATCGTGATGTTTTAATACTCTTGCCGATCTATTTTTATACTTCGTGTCGAAACTCTTTGAATTTATCAAAAGTTTTCATTTTATGTTTCATAAGAAACACATAACCATAACATGATGCCACATCCGTAAAGGTTGCGAAGTATTAATATCCACCTCTAGCCTAGCTAGACATGGGCCCACTTACGTCACTATGAACGAGGGCTAACAGATCGGTGGCACTTGCAATTTTACCAAGTAAAAGGTGTCTTAGGCACTTTGCCTAATAAACTAGATTCGTAGACATCATTTGATTATAATCAAATCTTTCCTAGTACCCACTCTTCGAAAGTGTGGATATACGAGTCTTGTTAATGTTTCTTAGACAACAATGCCACAAATAAGTCTCATCTGATTAAATCAGTTTGATCTATTTTTTTTTCATGTTATACGTTTGAGATTCATTTATATTCAAAATATAAATACTGTTATTCACATCTAATGTGTTTATCTCAATATCATCTTTATAAAATAAAACACTTAGTGTTCTAGAATATAAAGGTATACTCGCAACGGGTTATACTAGATATAGAGATAATGTTTCTAGTCAAACTAGGTATATTATAACAGTTTCCTAATTTAAGTACATACCCAAAAGGAAGTTCCTAACTTAGGTTTCTACAGCCAAAACAGCAACTCTCGTCCCGTTTCCGACTCCAGGTCGATCTCAACTGAAGCCAGTCTTCTACTTATCAGCAGATCTCACACATCAGTACATATATTTATGTACCACATCTAGTATCAAAATCCAATTTTGAAACTATTAGTGAACATGTTTATGACAAACATGCTTGAAGCCGGATCCTTGCCCCGCCTTCACTTCCTTCATGTCTGCCTTGTCCATACGGCAGTCACACTTCCAGTGACTCTGTTTGCCACAGTTTAGGCAGACATCTCAGGATATGTCATTTGTCTTCCTATAAGACTGACGATTTTGCCTTTGCCCATATTAGAAGCTCTGGCTCCGCCTCCTAGAGCATAGCCATCAACTCTCCAAGATTTTACTATTGGTTCATAATGAACCTGACCCAGCTTTCGGGTAGAGACTATAAGATCAAATCTTTGGCATTCTCGGCCACGTAGGTAATGCCCAGCTAACCTGGTTGATCGATGTCAGCAATCATCTACGACACCTAGTGCTCGACAGATGTACCCTCTGACATACGTTAGCGAATGAGCTTTTGCAATTCATACTTCTAAGATCTAAGATTAGATTTATGAAGATATTTAATTTCAATATCATGGTATAAGGATCCAATCCTTAATTCTGACGACGGAATTAAAGAATCATTGCGGTAAGCATAACGGATTGAGCACTAAAGTTATCATCACCATGAGTCTTCCAAAACTCATGCTCCACTATTTGCTCAACTCCGGGATCAGGCTTGAGATGTTTCTCTATCAAATAGAATAACTTCTCAGTTCCCAGGACTATCCTGAGGTTCTATTCCCAATCTGAAAATTGGAGCCGTTTAAAAAACATTTTCACCCAGGATTATGTTCTAAATGCTAATCTTTCAGTTATCTTGATTCCAATAGTCCAACTATCCAATCAACGATTTTGGGTACTATTAAATATAATGATTACTATAGTCTAACTATATATAATCAACTATAATTTGATTGGTTAAATTCAAATATATTGATTACTATAATCCAATTATATAATCAACTATAAATGAAATAGTTTGAATATAGTCCAACTGTTATATTAAAACAACAATAAAATATTAGTCCAACTAATATATTTAAATAATGACGAAAAATTGAGATAAGCGCGTACTGGCAAGTATCTAAACGAAATTGCAAATTTAGTACTTGCCTCCCACTATTTTTCGGCGAGCCTCTAACCCTATGTTGATTACTCGGGAAACCTAGTTTCCTAGTGGACTAGGATCCCGTTAAATAACATACAACCTTGACTTTGGCCAACAAGTTGTATGAAACTTAACTAGGTAGATCTCTAAGATCAATTGGATTTCATCCAATTCCTAGATCCAGTAGGTGGACCTTGTTAGACATTGTGTCCCATAGCGTCACTGTTTGTAAATGATATTGTATTATTGTACAAAATTAACTATGTAATAATGAAATTGCCTTTTGCCATTTTGTAAATATTATTTACTTTGATATATAAATGGCGAAAGTCCATATGATTAGTACTGGATTGAGATGATATGAGACAGTATCAATCCATAAAGGTTTAATCATTAAATATCCCTAGCCGTAGTATTATCGAGACTGGACATCGATAATGCGGAATAGGCTAGTATTGCGCTTGTGCACGTTGTGAGGGCACAACGGCATAGTTCTCATATATTTAAGTATTGGATACTTATGCAAGTGCGATAGGAGGTTGTGTTTTACCGATGGTACGGAAAACAGCTTCGCTCTGGATAGACCCCGCGGAATCCCATTGGTAGTATGTCTAGGTGTCTATGGGAGGCCGCATCAGGGTAGGTGTATATGGTCTTAACCTGAGACTTACATCGCTAGTACTTGCGACAATCGGTAAACTTTGGTTTTGGTGGTTGGGGACCTTAACCGGTTCTGTGTACACCTCTTCTGGGTTTATCGAGAATCGTAGTGTACTGGATGTGATGTCAAGATGGAAGTATCGCTTCAGACATATGGAGGTGATGATCACGCAGGACACAGAACTAGTACTCTATAAAAGGTTGCAACCGTCGGGACAATATGACTAGGTCAGGATTGTCCGATTTAAAGAGACTAGTTGCTTGATGTTCGATATATGTTTCGTACGGGGCAGACACATCTCCAGCCCTAGGCCTAGCATGTGATCATCCGATACTGGATCGATGTACGCAATACTACGGTATACTACGCTTGATATAGATCTTATATTCCTATAAGAATATTTCTGGAGAATTGGGTAGGCATGGCGCTTTGCTAGAAGCCAACCTTGTCTTGTGAATCGGTAAGAACGTAGTACGAGGTACGTGCGTGTTCGGATTATCCGACGACCGTATTTACTGCCAACATATCCGGAGATCTCTTGGGTCGCTTCCTGAAGATTCACCTATGATATTTGATTCGAACTTAATTAATCTTGGATTAATTGCGGAGAAACTTTATCTCGGATAAAGTGCCTTATTTAGAGAGAGAGAACGATTAATTTGGAATTAATCAGTAAAATTATTATATTCGATATAATAATTGAAATTCGATTTCGACGCGAAATTAAAATTAGATTTTAATTCGGGCATACGAGTTAATTTAGAATTAATTCGTTAGCGACGTAAATAATGATTTCGCTAGGCGCGATTATTTATTTAAATTCGATTTAATTAACGTCGCGACGCAAGTTCAGTATTTCGGAAATATCGAACCCGAACGCGTGAGTGCACGTGGGCCCACTTTCATTTGGAAACGTGTGGGGCCCACATGACACATGTCATTATATGTATTATTTTATTGATAATGCATTGCATGGTGATAGTGTATAATACACTCAATTGTTATGCATGGAATTTGAGTGTTTGACACTCTAAGCCTTTGCATGGTTTGTGTCATAGATTTATTATTATTTAATAAATATTATGGCATAAATATAAATTGATTTTTGGTATCAAAAATCAAAAAGAAAAATCTCTCTTCTCTCTCTCACATTGCCGAAAACTGCATGCAGTTTTTGGTCTTCATCTTCTTCATTTTGGTTGCCAAAAGCTTGAAGATAGTGTGGTTGTTTGGAACATCTCCTCACATGCAAGGCTAGCACCTTCAAGGGATCAAAAGAGGTGATAGGGAAACCATCATAGAGCAAGGAATTCATAAAGCTTGGAGCTTTCCACCTTCTTCTCCTCTTGGCCGAATCAATCAACACTTGGAGCTTCCATTTTGGTTTGATTTTCTTCATCAACAAAGCATTGTAAGTATGATTCCGCCATACTTCAAAGTTAAATATATATTCATTTATTGTATTTCAAATGCTTAATCTTTCCTTGGGACATATTATAGAAACCAACAGACCTCCAAGTCTGAAACATATATATATAATATATATGCTAATATATACAATATATTTTCCTAACCATTTCCTCTGAATCAACTAAGCCTTGGCTTTGGCACAACAAGCTTAATGATTCCAGTTAAGTGAGACCCACTGACTTTGGAAAGCTTCGTAATCGATGTCGATGGACAAGAAGTGATCTTTACTTTGGCCAACAAATCACAACTTGGACAAGACATGCGATATGGAACAAAGCCTTCATGATTCAACACATCTCTGCGATGGACAAAGGTCTTGACTTTGGCCAACAAACCAATGCCAATCTTGGATCTTGAGAATGAATCACTCAATGGAAGGAAAACACTTAATATTTGTTGAGGGTTTTTCGCGTAATTGACGACCAATTAATTATCTTTGATTAGGTCTCATCATACACCCTTAAACATGCATTCTAAAAGCATAATAAGGCGTGATAAATAAATTAATAATGATATGCGGATGGATATATAATACAATTTGTTCCTAGAACAAATCTCTCTCTATCCTCTCTCCCGCTAGCACAAATCTTACTTCTACCCAATTACATAACACTTCTAAAGAAACCTCATTTACATTGAGGGGAATAGGTGAGAAGAGAAATACAAAGAGTCAAAAGGTAATAGGCTAGACACGCAGGTCCAATTTAATAAATTCTAAATTTATTACAACAATTTCTAAAATTTCCCTCACCCATCTAATATCCATCCGATATACATTATTCATACATCACATCCATGTATTCACACAAAGCATGTTATCAATCAATCTAATCCAATTAATTAATCTTTGATTAATGACCATCCAATGTTCAAACAACGATTTGATTTGCGCGAGTCCAACTCGTTTAAGAATAAGTACTCAAAGTGCGTATTCTTGAATTATATCGAACTACAATATCAAATCCAATTTAATTCGTATTCAATACTAATTCTTTATTTAATTCCAAATTAAATAATTACACTTTAAATGTGTCTTTTAGACTTGGATTCCAAATCCAATCTTAACGGGTCTCAAAGGCCCAATTAGTATCCAATACTATTCAATTAAAGTCCAATGGGCTTTCAATTAATTTATTAGGGCATGGACTTTGGCAACCAAAGCCCAATAAGGAATCACCCTTTGCCAAAAATTAATTTAGGCCCATTATTAGGCCCAATTAAATTATAAAGGCCAATTATCATATTTGGACTTTATGGAAATGGTTTTAGGCTCAATTGGATCCAACCAATTATCCTAAACCAAACTTGGCCCAACCAAGCCCATTAAGCCCAAATACAACATCGTTAGCCCAATTCCAAATTAAACCCAATTAATTTAATCACAATATTCCAATATCACAATTTAATTAATTAAAGTGTAATTGCCATAATTAATTAGTTAAATTAATATTTCCAAAACACCAATTACACTAATTAATCATGCTTTAACTTATCAACTTATGTCTAACATAAATTGAAGCAAAATCAATCCAACATGCTCTCCAAGGCTCACGGCAATTCAAGGGATTTTATATCCGATTTTGATTTCAATCGAATTAAATCACAAATCAATATATCCTAACATTTTAAACACATCCAATGGCTTAAAATGAAAATCACCATGACCTACAAGGGTCTTATAGATTCGACCAAGGTAAGCAATTAGGGGAAAATTAATCTAATTAATTTTTCTCCAAATTCATCATACATAACTCTTAGTTATCATAATCTAAGCATACTCAACCAATCAATTTGAAGAAATCATGCTCAAATCACAAAATCCCAACTTATAGTTTAAGAACCCTAAATTCAATTTCATGCTCAATTATGGCTCTGATACCATTGTTGGGTTTTCTAGGTCAAACCAAGATCAAATTAAGCATATGAAATGTGTGAATCAACAAAGTAAGATGGCGGAAATACTCACTTTGATCGGTTTGGATGTTGGCGGAGAGTTCAAAACTTTTTCTCCTTGTGTTGTGCTCCAAGCTCCTCTTTTAATGTTGAATGAGTGCTCCAAGCTTTGATCTTTTATTCCAAGCTCAAGGATAGGTTTCCCTAACACCTTTGAATGACTCCTTTAAGTGTTAGCTCTTGAAAAATTTGCAACAAATCTTCCAATGTCCCTTGGTGAGTTTCGGCTAAGCCTTAGTCCAAGAGATGGAGAATGGAGTGAATGGAGAAGAGAGGAAGAAGGTGAAAAAAATGAGTTGACTTGTTTTTTATTTTCAAAAAATCAAAAGACTAATACCAAATCTTCCAAAGTTGGTAAAAGTCACTCAAGTCTTTCAAACTTGTGTGTTTTACACACAATCAACCACCCACCAAATCCCATCAACTAAAAGTTGATTAAAAGGACTAGGTGATGTGACTTGTGTGGGCCCCACTTGATTCAAAATCTGAGTGGGCGTGCAAACACTTTTGGGGCTCGGGTTTGTTAATTCCGAATTAACAAATTTTCCGTTGCGACGTAATTAAATCAAATTTAATTAAATAATTATGCCTAGCAAAATTACTATTCACGTCGCTCGCGAATTAATTCTAAACTAATTCGTTCGCCCGAATTAAAATCCAATTTTAATTCAGTTATGAAATCTAATTTCATTTAATATATTGGATATATTATTTATCGATTAATTCCAAATTAATCGTTCTCTCTCTATTAATTGAATTTTATCCCAGATAAAATTCTCCGTAATTAATCCTAGATTAATTTTCTCTCTCTTCCAATTAATCCCCAGATTATTATGTTCGAGTCATACGTCATTGGTGAATCTTCGGGAAGCGACCCATGATATCCCTGGATATATTGGCAGTAAATCCGGTCATCGGAATATCTGAATACGTGCGTACCCAGTACCACGTTCTTACCGATTTACAAGACATGGTTGGCTTCTAGCAAAGCACCGTGCCTACCCAATTCTCCAGAAATATTCTTTTAAAAAAATGTAATCTATGTTAGGCGTGTATACGTAGTATTTCGTATTACAATCCAGTATCGGATGTCACATGCTAGGCCTGGGGCTTGAATTCTGTCTGCCCCATACGAAACATATATCGGATCTCAGGTAACTAGTCTCTATAATCGGATAAGCATGACCTAGTCATATTATCCTGATGACTGCAGTACATAAGAGTACTAGTTCCGTATCCTACGTGATCATCATCTCCATATGACTAGAGTGATACTTCCATCTTGACATCACACCCAATATACTACGATTCTCAATATACCCAGAAGAGGCGTACACATAACCTGTTAAAGTCCCGGATGACCAAAACAAAGTATATTGATTGTCACAAGTATTAGCGATGCAAGTCTCAGGTTAAGACCAAATACACCTACCCTGATTCGGAATCCCATAAACACATAGTCATACTACCAATGGGATTCCGAGGGGTCTATCCAGAGCGAAGCTGTTTCCGTACCATCGGTAAACACAACCTCCTATCACACCTGCATAAGTATCCAATACTTAAATATATGAGAACTATGCCATTATGCTCCCACAACGCGCACAAGTGCAATACTAGTCTATTCCACATTATCGATGTCAGTCTCGATAATACTACGAGTATGGATATTTAATGATTAAACCTTACTGGATTAATACTGTCTCATATCTTATTAATCCGGAACTAATCATATGGACTTTTATCATTTATATATCCCGGTAATCCAATTACAAATGATAAAAGAGCAATTTCCTTTGTCACAAAGTTTATTTGTACAACAACACCATATTTTGTATAAATAGTGATGCTATTGGTCATAATTGTCCAACAATTGTTTCACAAGTGATTCCCACAATCAGTGTCAAACACCCAAGTATAAGGTTTAGAGTTTTGAGAATATAGTTCAATCATATACAACATACATGAAGCATTAGGCTTCTTGGCCTCTTGGGCTTCCCTAGATTTCTTGGCTTTCAAGGATCTGCAGTCTTTCTTCCAATGACCTTTCTTTCCACAAAAGAAACATTTCCTCTTTCCCTTTTTCTTCTCCACCTTACCATTGGGCTTTAGGTGATCTGGAGCCTTGGCTTTGCCCTTAATTTTCTTTGGGCCTCGTGGCTTCAGGTCCGTACCGGTAAGCATGACGGAGGTTTTAAGCTCTAATTTCAAGTCATTCTCTGATTGCTTTATCAGATTGTGCAATTCTATTAAAGTAGCTTCTTTATTAGACAGATGAAATTGCATAATAAAGTTAAAGAAGTCTTTTGGTAAGGACTGAAGAATTAGATCGTGACCTATCTCATGATCCATGATGAACCCGAGGTTGGCCAATTTTTCAATGTGGCCAATCATCTTAAACACGTGTCCACTAACAGATCTTTCCTTATACCTTGTTTGGAATAAGGCACGTGACACTTGGAATCTCACGGTATGAACGGAACTCCTTCAAGTGAAAGATGATGGTTTGAGCATCCATATCTTCGTAAGCTTTCTGAAGTTCATCCGATATAGAGACAAGCATTATGCAAACTGCTTGCTCATCATCATCGACATGTTTCTTCCAAGCATCAAATATATTTTGGTCAGCATCTTCTGCGGGTTTAGGGGGAAATGGTCTTCCAAGAACATAGAAAATCTTTTCTTATCGTAAGATAATTTTAAGGTTTCTAAACCAGTCATTGTAGTTGTCCCCTTTGAGCTTATGCTCATCCAGGATTGAACGAAGTGATACTCAGTTTGCCATTTGAATGTTTGTGAAATATTTTAACCCACCTGTTAAGAGAGAACGTTAAAATTAGGAATATGTTTTCATTAATGTTTCATAATAACATGGGCTTTTAATATTATGAAGTTGCTCACACTCAATTATTTTAAAATTTTAAGCAAATCACATCAACCCCAATATGATGGATTTCTTGTGGGCAAGGATCCCATTATCATCATTTCATAACTCCGATTAGGGCCAGTCGTTATAAAATAAGATAATTAGGTAGGTTCCCAACAAATTTATGATATAAATCACAATTCCTTGATCATTGGGTTGGGCAATCAAACATGCCATAGCTTATGCTAGTCCTTGTGGACACCCAATCTTTGCCACTAAGTTATAAGACCACGCCTAAGGTTCGCTGCGTCTTATGACTCAGAAAAGTCAAACCATTGGCAATAGTACGATTTAGGGACAAATTGGTATTGGTCAGTCTGGTAAAGCCTAGTCCTACCAATACGGTTTAAGCCCTTTGGGTCTATACTTTACAATGGGAGGCAAATTTTAGACTTAAATTATTATTGAGGATTTTAGCAAGTTTAAATGAATAACTGTCAAATGGATTCCTCCATTGAAAATTCCCCAGAGGGAGGGTGGAGCGAACTCTCTTAAATACCCTTACCTCTTAGGTTCTTATTGCCTTGGTGACAGGAATAAACAATAGATCCTCCAAATTAGTCCAACACTTTAAATATACTTTAAGGTAAGCTTTGAGTAAATGATTATCTAGATGTCTTCACAGCTTTTCCTTTTGGCTATAAAAAGGTAGTGAGTGAAGGAAGACACCAAATCATTATCTAACTCTAGTAATACCTTTGGTTAAATTAACTTTAGTTTGGAAAGTTTTATTAATGCCTTGGTCCCACCCCACTTGTATATTTTATAATGTCTTTTATTATAAACAAGTGATTTATATTTATTAGCCTTCAAGGTAATAAATCTCTAAGTTCATCACGGAATAATTACTTAGCTAAGGGATAGGCAATACACTCTCTATTTCCTTAGAAAGTCTCTAGATGCTTGCACCCTAAAATAATCATGCCAATTCTAATCATACATAGAATCATCAAGCATATGAGTTTTAATATGTTGGAATTATTTTAGGCATTAAATAACTTTGATTAATATTTAATTATGATATTGCATTTTTTTTATTCAAATAAATTTACTATTCACGTTTTTTTACAGATGCGTGAACTTTAAATGCAATTTCACAATTCAAATCTTAACCAAATCATGCAAAAATCGTGCCTAAAATTAATTTCAAGATGTTAGCTTTCCAACGAGCTTTTACACACCCAATTTCGAGTTCAAATGAGAGAGAACTAATCAAAACAAAAACGGCGCGCTGATACCACTATTGTGAAGCGGCCGCGAGTGCCCAGCTGAAAATCAAGAAAAAATCAAATTATGATGTCGCTATCCCTTTGCCCAAGACACATTTTTTTTTATTATTCTACAAGCCTAGGCATGTTACTATATATTCTAAGCATAAAAACTCATAAAACATGCAGAAAACATAAACATAAACATGCTAACTATCATAAGAACTCTAATTAAAATAAAGAAAGAAAAAGACTTACTTGAACCGAAGACTCCTCCAGTCCTCCCTCCAATCTACAAGCTTTTCTCGAACTCAGCAAGCTCTTCCACGTTCCAAAGAGCCACCCAAGTGTGTGGCCTCCAAAGATGCACATACCAAAGCCAAAACTCAACGGAAAAACTACGCTTTGAGTGTACGGGTATTTTGCCCTTGGTGCTAGCCTAGGCAAATACCTCAAAACTTTTAACTCGAGGTTCCTCTAGTCAATTAGACTTAATGATCCTCAAAATCAGTGGCTTACTCTTAAAATTTAGTGTTGCTCACTTATATAAACCAAAGATATAAAAAGGTTTGTGAAGAATTCTTTGGGTTTATATAGGTGCTCCAAAGGCAACAAAATTAATTAAGAATCCGATGTGGGATAAATGCTAATTTAATCTTAGCCATTGGATCTTAATTTAGTGATTTCATGAGATTATAAAACCCTAATAAGAGTTTGGGCCGAATTGGAATTCAAAACAAATAACAAATTTTTTTACTATTCATGTTACTATTCACATTACTATTCACGTTACTATTCATTTATTTATTTATTCCAATTCCCAAAGTGCCCCTATCATCATTCACCAATCCCTAAGCCACTATGGAACCTCATAAATTATCTGTTCAATAATTAAACACATTGAACCATTTATAAACAATTCCTACAGCAGTCATATATGCTGTTAAATTTGTATTGTGCACTGTTAACCATTGATTTCGACTTTGTTGTGTGTGACCTTTTGGGTTCCCCTCAAGTTGGACATGAAATGAATCGTGATAATTTAATCGAACATAAATTATCCTCTGATCTGATGGTCGTTCGATTTCAATGACCAAGGTTGACATCTAGCAACATGTCAAGGCCCCAATGAGGTGGAAAGATATATATACCCATTATGTATGCGATTTACATATGATACGGTCTCTCACCTCACTGTATCTCCACTGTTTGACCTAGGGTATGGAAAGTGTCCACCCATATAGTCAAATGTATGATGTTGATAGTGTCATGAATCGTGTTAACCCAAGAATCTCACATGATTCTTTCACTGCGGCCACAATCTCAAGCACTGATCACACATATCAACTTGCGAACTGGAATACTACTCTTATAAGAAAATATTATCCGAGAGAGTGGTGATTCTCTGTTGTATCTTTATAAACTTCATATGTTTCAACAAATGACCCAATCATACCCTTATGACCGGATCTTTTGAACCGGGGAAGGAGAATGTCAAAGTTATTTGATCCACACATAAGATTGTAAAGACCTCAAGTTTAAGGACTAGTCATACAATCGATACATGAAAGTTCTCACAGACACATGGGATAAACACTCAATGTGAAAAATTTCGGAGGTCAGTTCGATGGACACGAGCAACTCATGCATCCATGTGATACACCAAGCGGACAGATCTCCGCTAGTAGCCTATGAGATTAGCTACCCCACTTAAGGGTGGATCATATCAACATGCTAGTCTCTCCGCTTTGTGAACGCCCAGATTATTCACAAAACTATGACTAGGAACGTTTATGAGTAATGATTCTCATAAGGCGTGGAAGCCATCATCTTATTACTCCAAGGGCTTTATTACAGTGTTTGATGATTCATATAAGTTATGTAAGACATGTATAATAAAGATTTTCATTTTATTAATTATGAAAATATTACAAATACATGTACATATATCTCATCCACAAGTTGGGTATAAGGCATATCCCTAATATTCACCCAAGGAACATTAGAGCCTTTGCAATTGCCAACAGGCCCAATCACACGCCAAAGAGCTAAGAAGATCACAGACGCAATAGCAGGGCCAGAATTTGCATATAATATATACATTCATTCTGTTGGATAATATGACCCATCGTCACTATTTGCACAAATCATTGTGTTGTTGTAGCAATTAACTATGTAGTAAGGAATTGCACTCTCATCATTTGTGATTAGATCACCATAGATATATAAATGAAGAGAGGTCCCTATGATTAGTTCCTGGATTGAGATAATATGAGACAGTATCAGTCCACGAAGGATTAATCATTAAATATCCCTAGCCGTATATTATCGAGACTGGACATCGATAATGCGGAATAGGCTAGTATTGCACTTGTGTGCGTTGTGAGGGCACAACGGCATAGTTCTCATATATATAAGTATTGGATACTTATGCAAGTGCGATAGGAGGTCGTGTTTCACCGATGGTACGGGAAACAGCTTCGCTCTGGATAGACCCCGCGGAATCCCATTGGTAGTATGTCTGCGTGTCTATGGGAGGCCGCATCAGGTAGTGTATATGATCTTAACCTGAGACTTGCATCGCTAGTACTTGCGACAATCGGTAACTTTGGTTTTGGTGGTTGGGGGACCTAAACTGGTTCTGTGTTCACCTCTTCTGGGTTTATCAGGAATCGTAGTGCACTGGGTGTGATGTCAAGATGGAAGTGTCACTTCAGACATATGGAGTTGATGATCACGCAGGATACAGAACTAGTGCTCTATAAAAGGTTGCAACCGTCGGGACAATATGACTAGGTCAGTATTGCCCGATTCAAAGAGACTAGTTGCTTGATGTCCGATATATGTTTCGTACGGGGCAGACACATTTCCAGCCCCAGGCCTAACATGTGATCGTCCGATACTGGATCGATATACGCAATACAATACAATTGTATACTACGCTTGATATAGATCTTAATATTCTTAAATGGATATGTCCGGAGAATTGGGAAGACTTGGTGCTTTGCTAGGAGTCGACCTTGTCTCGTAAATCGGTAAAACGTAGTACTTGGTACGTACGTGATTCGGATATTCCGACGACCGTATTTACTTACTATTTATCCGGGGATCTCATGGGTCGCTTCCCGATAATGCACCGATGACGCATAACTCGCACTCATTAATAATCTGGGATTATATAAAAGAAAGAGAAAATTAATCTAGGATTAATTACGGAGATATTTTATCTAGGATAAAATATCGTCTAGAGAGAGATAACGATTAATTTGGAATTAATCGGTAAATTAATATATTCGATATATTAAACGAAATTAGATTTCGACGCGGAATTAAAATTAGATTTTAATTTGGGCGAACGAATTAATTTAGAATTAATTCGTTAGCGCGTGAATAGTGAATTCGCTAAGCGTAATCATTTAATTATGACGCGACGGAAAAATCGTTAATTTGGAATTAACGAACCCGAGCCCGAGTGTGATTGCGAGCGCATTCATATTTCGAATTCGAGTGCGGCATCGCAAGTCACATCAAGCGTCAAATAAATCGTCACATCAAGCGTCAAATCAAAAGTCACTTTGAGTGATTGATTGATTGATTGATTGATGGAAGGATTGATTGATTGACTTGCATCACATCACTTTATTAAAGTGACTTGTGAATAGTGATGCAAGTTGGTGGAATAGTGACAAACTAATAACTTTTATCATTTTATTTTATTTGATAAATGATTTGGTAAATGGTTTTAGCATATTTTCTTGGAAAATATATAATGCATTTTTTGGTAAATGCTTTACAACATTCACTCACTTTTTCCATCTCTCTCTCTCACCCTTTTCTTTCTTCTTCTCACGCCATTTTTGAATCTTCTTCACTGGTTTCATACCAGTTTTGGCGTGAGCTTGGGGAAGCATTTGAGTGATTTTCATTTGATGAAATCAAGTGCTAGCACACTTGTGAACATTGCGAAGGTGTTAGGGAGGTTCACCCATGAGGCGGGACTCATCCGTCGAAGTTTGGAGCTCCGATTTGAGACCCGAAACAGCTCATTCCAGTGAGCTCACTGCAGTGAATGTGCGCCCAAAACAGTGGAGGTTTTTGGCTTGAAACGTCTTCAAATCGACTCAACCGATCGATGTAAGTATTCCGCTATCTTCGTCGATGTATTTACACGTTGTTTTCATGTATTGTTTGATCTTGGGACCTTAATAAAAACCAACACATTCTTCTAGTTTTTACTTGCCTTATGAGATTGATTATGATTATAATTCTTTAACTCTTATGGATTTATTATCTTTGATTGTTATTAAGCTTGGGAGTATAAATGATAAGGGAAAGGCAGAGTTGGTGAGAATAATGGGTTTCCAACGCATTGTGTTTGACCCCGGAAATTGGGTGTGGCTTTATATGCAAGAGGAAAAGATACAAGCATAACAAAGATATAAGCTACAACCGAGAGGGGATGGTCCATTTCAAGTCTTGGAACGGATTCATGACAATGCATACAAGCTGGATTTACAAGGTAAGTATAATGTGTCTGCTACATTTAATGTTTCTGACTTAACTCCTTTTGATGCAGGTACAGATTCGAGGTCGAATCCTTTTCAAGAGGGAGGGGATGACATGATCCAGGCCGACAACAAAGCAAAAGACCCATTACAAGTACCAGAAGAGCCAATTACGAGGCAGAGGACCAAAAGACTCAGAGAAGTAATGGCGGGATTAGTTCAGAGTTTTATGGCCGATTGCAACAAACAAATAGAGACGCATGTGGGCTTCAATAGAGAGGGCCCAAAGCCACTTCACATGGCCCAAATCAGTTTTGAATGAAGCTTCACAGGCCTTTGAAGACTTGAAGACTTTAGTATTTTTGTAATTTAGCATTTAGGGGCATTGTTGTCTTTATGCCTTTAGGGTTTCTCTTTGTAACACTATTTAAGCTTTCTTTCTTTTTCATTTTGAAAACAATCAACAAATTTGAGAGGATATTATAGCTTTATGCTTTTTTGCTATAGCCAAATTCTTGTAAGGGAGAGATTCTCCTTTTCAAGTTAAAATCGACTTATCTAAGTTTGGCAAACTTAGTGGCGTCTCCATTGCTAGCAAAACACTACAAGGAATCATCTTAAAGGTTCTCAAGGGCAAGTTCTTTGTGGGTCTTCTTTGTGGCCTTGGAAGGGTAGTGTAAAACACTTAAACATATGAGTTTCAAGATTACCAGAAATAGTATGGTATTCTTTCACAGTGGACTCCTCCCGGGACACCTCAACTTGACGGTGTGTCCGAACAGAGAAACTGAACTTTGTTGGACATGGTAATGTTTATGATGAGTCGCACTGAGCAACCAATTTCCTTCTGAGGATACGCATTTAACAATGCAATACTTATTTTGAATAAGGTTCCATGAAAAATCTGTTAGACATACTTCATATTAGATATGAATAGAAAAGAAATCGGGTTTCTCATTCCTGAAGATTTGGGAATGTTGGGCATTTGTTTGGATGGTACCAAACTAGAACCCAAATCGGATAAGTGTATATTTGTAGGTTGTCCTAGGGAAACCAAAGTATAGTACTTATACAACTCACAAGAGAACAATGTAATTGTTGCTCTCCATGCGGTTTTCCTAAGAAGAATTCCTATATGCAATGGTAAGTGGGAGGAAAGTAAAACTCGATGAAAATCGGAGTAATACTGTTCCAGGCACTGAGTCCTCACGAAACACCAACAGTTCATCAGGGATGAAACTGTACCAATAATCTTCGAATACACAATAACCGCGTAGGTCGGAGAGAGTCAGAAAACAACCTGGGAGGTATGGGTTTCTAATCTCACCTCATGTAGATATCAATCTTATTGAGGAAGACGAACCGGCTACGTATGAGGAAGTGATACAAGGTATCGACTCCTTTTTTTGGAAAAGTGCCATGAAGTCCGAAATGGATTCCATGTATACCAACTAAGTTTGGACATTGGTTGATGTATCAGAAGGCATTGTGCCTATTGGTACTATATGTGTCTTCAAGGAAAACATACATGGATGGCAACATACAAATGTACACAGCTAGGCTTATATAGAAATGGTATTGTCAACGACATAGTGTCGACTACGACGAAACCTTTTACCCATTGCCATGATTAAATCCATTCGGATAATGCTTGCTAATGCTGCATGTTTTATTTATGAAATATGACATCCGGACGCCAAAACCGCTTTCCTTAACGGAAACCTTTTGGAGGATGTTTACAATATCTTGATGGTTTTGTCGTACCAAAATAAGCAAACAATGTTTGGAAGTTAAATCGATCCATTTATGGATTGAAGCAAGCATTGCGTTCTTGGAACTAACGTTTTGATAAGATCATAATGGTATATGGTTTCATTCAAAACGGTAAAAATTCTTTTGTATATAAGAAGGTTAGTGGGAGCGCACTGATAGTGACTGTCCAATATAATGATGATATATTATTTCTTGGAAATGACATTCCCATAATATAATCGGTGAAAGCTTGGCTTTCATTAAAATTCTCCATGGAATACCTGGGAGAAGCAGGCTTTATTCTAGGAATAAAGATCTACTGGGATAGATCTAGAAAGCTGCTGACAACCCTCCCAAAGCTCGTACATTTTTGAAATGTATGTGACCTGCTGTCTCATATGCTTTGAACATAGGAAGACGCTATAAGGCCAATCCAGGTGATGGTCACTGGATTGATCTAAAGAACATCCTTGAGTATCTTGGACGAACTAAGGATACTTTCTGGAAATATGGGGAAATGAGAACTTGAGGTGACTAGGTTCACCGCTGCAAGTTTCCAAACAGTGAGCTGGAAATTTTCCAAGCAAGATACTGTTGCTGAATAAATAACAAAAGCGGAACATTGTTGCAGCTGAGGCAGCAAAAGAAGCATTTTTGGATCTATATAATCCTAATTGGATTAGGTGTAGTTCTGTTAGCAGCTGAGCTGGGCTACAGCACAGGCTAAGGAACCGCGGTCTCATTAACGATCCAAGTATGTACTTCGACTAATTCATCTGATTCGTGAGATCATACATCGTGGTGATGAAATAATCGAATAAAATGCATCAGATGATAACATTGCAAATCCGCTGACGAAAACTGTTTCTCAGTAGAAGTTTGAGCGACCCGTACATAGTTCATGTGTAGGACACTTGAGTGATTGGCTATAGGCCAAGTGAGAGATTGTTGGACAATTATGACCCATGACATCACTATTTGTACAGAACATGGTGTTGTTGTACAAATTAACTATGTGACAAAGGAAATTGCTCTTTTATCATTTGTAATTAGATTACCAAGATATATAAATGATAAAAGTCCATATGATTAGTACCGGATTAATAAAATATGAGACAATATTAATTCACTAAGGTTTAATCATTAAATATCCCTAGTCGTAGTATTATCGAGACTGGACATCGATAATGCGGAATAGACTAGTATTACACTTGTGCGTGTTATGGAAGCGTAACGGCATAATTCTCATATATTTGGGTATTGGATACTCATGCAAGTGTAATAGGAGGTTCTGTTTACCGATGGTACGGAAACAGCTTCGCTCTGGATAGACCCCTCGGAATCCCATTGGTAGTATGACTATGTGTCTATGGGAATACGAATCAGGGTAGGTGTATTTTGTCTTAATCTGAGACTTGCATCGCTAATACTTACGACAATCAGTATACTTTGGTTTTGGTCATCCGGGGCTTTAACAGGTTCTGTGTACGCCTCTTCTAGGTGTACTGAGAATCGTAGTGTATTGGGTGTGATATCAAGATGGAAGTATCACTCCAGTCAAATGGAGATGATGATCATGCAGGATACGGAACTAGTACTCTTAAGTACTGCAATCATCGGGATAATATGACTAAGTCATGATTATCCGATTATAGAGATTAGTTACCAGAGATCCGATATATGCTTCGTACGGGGTAGACACAATTCCAGCCCTAGGTCTAGCATGTGATATCGATACTGGATCGCAATACAGAATACTATGTATACTACGCCTAACAAAGATTATATATTCCTTAAAGAATATTTCTGGAGAATTGGGTAGGCACGGTGCTTTGCTAGAAGCCAACCATGTCTTGTAAATCGATAAGAACGTGGTACCGGGTACGCACGTGTTCGGATAGTCTGACGACCAGATTTACTGCCAACATATCCAGAGATCTCATGGGTCGCTTCCCGAAGATTCACCGATGATGTATGACTCAAATATAATTAATCTGGGATTAATTAGAAAATAGAGAAAATTAATCTAGGATTAATTACGGCGAGAATTTATCTGGGATAAAATTCAATTAATAGAGAGAGAACGATTAATTTGGAATTAATCGATTAAATAATATATTCGATATATTAAATGAAATTAGATTTCATAATGGAATTAAAATTGGATTTTAATTCGGGCGAACGAATTAATTCGCGAGCGACTTTAATAGTTATTTTGCTAGGCATAATTATTTAATTAAATTTGATTTTATTACGTCACAACGGAAAATTCGTTAATTCGGAATTAACGAACCCGAGCCCGGAATGTGTTTACGGGCCCACTCGGATTTTGAATCAAGTGGGGCCCACCACTTGTCACATCACTTAGTCAACTTTATCAACTTTTGGTTGATAGAAGTTGGTGGGATTTTTTGGTTAGCTTGTTTCTTACACAAGCATTATTAAAATTGATGTGTAAGTGACATATACCAATTTTGGATTTTGGTATTACTTTACATTGATTTTTTAAATAAAAAAAAAACACTTCACTCATTTTTTCTCTTCTCTCTCATTGGCGTGAAAAGCTACTCTCCAACTCTCAAAATTTGTTCACTTTGCCGTGAACTTCAAAGAAGAAAAGGAAGAGTTTTGTTGCAAAATTCATCATAAGCTAGCACTTAAAGAATCATACAAAGGTGATAGGGAAACTTCTCCCATTGAGTTTGGAATCAAACTTCAAGGTTTGAAGCTACACCAATCTTCAAAGAGGAGCTTGGAGCAACTTCAAAGGAGCAAAAGTTTTGAACTTACCACCTACATCCAATCCGTTCAATGTAAGTATTTCCGCTACTTCTTTGCTTATTCACACATCTTTTATACTTATTAGATCCTTGGCTAGTTCTTAGAGAACCCAAATGTTGGTTTTATTCTAGGTCCCAAGATCATCAAACAAGCATGAAGATGTGTGAAATACATATCAAAGAAGTTGCGGAATACTTACATTGATCGGTTGAGACGATTTGAAGACAAACAAAATGATTTTGGCCTCCATTTCCACGCCCACTGCAGTGCAGTCCACTGCCTTGAAAAATCAGATTATGAGCTGAGATTTGGAGCTTCAATCTTCGTCTAACGATTCCCGGCTCGTGGGTGGGTTTCCCTAACACCTTCGTATGTCTCCTAGGAGTGTGCTAGCACTTGGATCTTGCCACAAAACCCTCAAATTTGCTCCATCATTCACGCCATTTCTTGAAAGTGAGCAGCCCCTTGGGCGTGAAGGAGAAAGAGATGGAGAGAGATAGAGTTGTCTAGGGTTTACTAAAATTCATCTAATGAATAATAATAATTGTCTAAGTGTAGAGAGAGAGATTATTTTGTTTATATACTTTAGGTAAAACCATTTCACCTTTTACCCTAAACTTGGTAGGTGTGGGTAAATGGTTTTCCAAAAGTAAAACAAGGTAGTTGGGTGGTAGGTACACCAACCACTCATGGGCCCCACATATTTGAATTCAAAATTCAAATATCTCTACGAACATTTGCCGCGGCTCGGTTTCGTTTAATCCGATTAAACGAACTTCCGTCGTTAAATAATTAAATCTAATTTAATTAAATATCGATGCGACGCAAATATATTACGAACGTCGTTCACGAATTAATTCTAAATTAATTCGTTCGTTCGCGTTAAAGTCCAACTTTAATTTCGTAATGAAATCCAATTCATATTAATATATCCGATATATTAATTTTAGCCATTCGAATAAATTAAATAGAAAAATCAAATTTAGCTATTAAATTTATTTTACCGATTAATTCCAAATTAATCGCGTTCTCTTTCTTTTTACGATACTTTATCCAGATAAAATATCTCCGAATTATCCCAGATTAATTTTCTCTCTCTTTAGACGATACTTTATCCCAGATAAAATATCTCCGTAATTAATCCCAGATTAATTTTCTCTCTCATCAAAATAATCCCAGATTAATTAAAGTGCGAGTCATACGTCATCGGTGTATCATTGGGAAGCGACCCATGAGATCTCCGGATATTTTGGCAGTGAATTCGGTTATCGGACTATCCGAACACGTACGTACCAAGTACTACGTTTTACCGATTCACAAGACAAGGTTGGCTTCTAGCAAAGCGCCATGCCTACCCAATTCTCCGGAAATATCCTTACAGGAATATATTGATCTGTATCAGGCGTAGTATACATCGTATAGTGCATATCGATCTAGTATCGGATGGTCACGTGCTAGGCCTGGGGCTGGAGTCGTGTCTGCCCCGTACGAAGCACATGTCGGATGTCTGGTAACTAGTCTCTATAATCGGATATACATGACCTAGTCATAATATCCCGATGGCCGCGCAGCACTTAAGAGCACTAATACCGTATCCTACGTGACATCATCTCCACTATGACTGGAGTGATACTTCCGTCTTGACATCACACCCAATACTCTACGATTCTCAATATACCCAGTATTGGCGTACACAGAACCGGTTAAAGCCCTGGACGACCTAAACCAAAGTATATTGATTGTCGTAAGTATTAGCGGTGCAAGTCTCAGGTTAAGACCAAATACACCTACCCTGATTTCGGACTCCCATAGACACATAGTCATACTACCAATGGGATTCCGAGGGGGTCTATCCAGAGCGAAGCTGTTTCCCGTACTATCGGTGAAACACAACCTCCTACTACACTTGCATAAGTATCCAATACTTAAATATATGAGAACTATGTCCGTTATGCCCTCACAACGTGCACAAGTGCAATACTAGTCTTTTACGCATTAGCGATGTCTAATCTCGATAATACTCTGACTAGGGATATTTAATGATTAATCCTTTGTGGACTGATATTGTCTCATATCATTCTCAATCCAGGACTAATCATAGGGACCTCCTATCATTTATATATCTAAGGTGATCTAATCACAAATGATAAGATAGCAATCTCCTTTGTCACATAGTTAATTTGTACAACAACACCATGATCTGTACAAATAGTGACGCTATGGGTCATAATTGTCCAACAATCTCCCACTTGGCCTATAGCCAGTCACTCGAGTGCCTAACACCCGAACTATGTACGGTTCGCTCAAATTGCTGAGAAAAGGTTTTCGTCAGCGGATTTACATGATTATCGTCTGACGCGATTTATACGATCATCACATCGCCACGATGTATGATCCGAACGAATCAGATGAATATCGAAGTATATATCTGGATCGTTGATGAGACCATTAATTCTTTAGCCTGTGCTGACGCCTAGCTCAGCTGCTAACAGAACTATATCTAATCTAATTAGATTTATTATCGACCCAAATGGCTTCTATTGCTGCCTCAGCTGCAGCAATAATCCGCATTTGTTGTTTATTCGGCAACAGTATCTTGCTTGGAAGATTTCCAGCTCACTGTTCCGGTATTCAAACTTTATAGTACCGTTTGCGACTTATAGTCGTTTTATCGGTTGGAAACTTGCAGTAGTGATCCCAGTCACTTCAAGTTCTCCTTCTCCATAGATTAAGACAGCATCCTTAGTTCTCTAGATACTAACGGATGTTCTTAACTTCAATCCAGTGACTATCACTCGGATTGGTCTGATTGTGTCTCCATACGTTCAAAGCGTATGAGACACCAGGTCACGTACATTTTAAATGTACAATTTCTCAGAGAGTGTTAACAACTTTAAATCTATCCCAATAGATCTTTATTCCTAGAATAAAGGTTGTTACTCCTAAGAATTCTACAGAGAATTATTTCGAAAGCCAAGCTTTCGCTGATTGTTTTATGGGAATATCATTTCCAAGAAATGATATATATTATCATTATTTTATACAGGACATTCATTGTCAGTGCGCTCCCACTAACCTCTTTATATACACAAGAATTATTTTCGTTTTGAATTAAATCATAAACCATTATGATTACATCAAAACGTAATTCCAAGAACTTATGCTTGCTTCAATCCAAACATGGATCGAACAACCTGCAAACCTAGTTTGCTGGTTATGGTACGACAAAATCGTCAGGATGTTATAAACATCCTCCAAAAGGTTTCTGTTAAGGAAAGCGATTTTGATCTTTAACTGACACATTTCATAAATGAAACATGCAGCATCAGCAAGCATTATCCAAATGGATTTACCGTGGCAACATGTAAAAGGTTGAAATTGTAATCAACACAATGTTGATAACGATACCTTTTTTCGCTAAAAGCCTAGCTTTGTACGTTGGTATGTTGCCATCCATGTATGTCTTCCTTGAAGACTTTACTGTACCAATAGGCATAATGCCTTGCGGTACATCAACTAGTGTCCAAACATAGTTGGTATACATGGAATCCACTTCGGACTCATGGCACTTTGCCATAATAGGGAGTCGATACCTTGTATCACTTCCTCAAACGTAGTCGGTTGGTCTACCTCAACAAGATTGACATCTTTATTCGGTGAGATCAGAAACCCATACCCTAGGTTGTTTTCTGATTCTCTCCGATCTACGCGGTTCTTGTGTATACGAAGATTAATGGTATAGTTTCATCCTTGATGAACTATCTGTGTTCCATTAAGGACTTCGTGCCTTGAACAGTATTACTCCGACTTTCATCGAGTTATACCATCCTCCCACTTACCACTGCATATCGGTATTCCTCTTAGGAAAACCGCATGGTGAGCAACAATAACATTGTTCTCTCGTGAGATGCAAAAGTACTATACTTATGGTTTCCCCTAGGATAACCTATAATTGGCACTTATCCTATTTGGGTTTTAGTTTGGTATCATCCAAACATATGCCTAGCATACCCAAATCATCAGGAATGAGAAACCCGGTTTCTTTCCCGTTCATATCTAATATGATATCTGTCAAACAGATTTATATGGAACCTTATTCTAAATAAGTATTGCACTGTTAATGCATATCCGTTGAAGGAAATGGTAGCTCAGAGCGACTCATGATTAACCTTATCATGTCCAACAAAATTCGGTTTCTCCGTACGGACACACCGTCAAACTGACATGTCCTAGGAGGAGTCCTCATTGAAAGAATACTATACTCTTTCACGTATGTTTAAAACTTACTGCTTAAGTATTTTCCATTACGGTCTTACCGCGATGGTTTAATACTTTAGATGATCTGTTTGTCTACTTCGTGTCGAAACTCTAAAAGTTATCGATTTGTGTTCTTCAAAAGAAACACATAACCATAATGTGATGCCACATCCGTTAAGGTCACGAAATATTCATATTCATATCTAGTATTGCTAGATATGGGCCCACTTACTTCACTATGAATAGGGCTAACAGATCGATGGCACTATTACTATTACCAAGTAAATAGCGTTTCAGGTACTTTACCTAGTAAACTAGATTCGTAGACTTTATTTGAATAGTCAAATCAGTCCTAGTACCCACTCTTCAAAAGCGTGGATATACGAGTCTTGTTTAATTGTGTCCCAGACAACAATGCCACAAATAAGTCTCTACTGATCAAATCAGTTTGAGCTATATATTTGTCATTTTATATGTTTGAGATTTATTTATATTCAAAATATAAATTATGTTACTCACATCTAATGTGTTTATCTTAATATCATTCTTTATATAATGAAACACTTTAGTGTTCTAGAATATAAAGGTCTATCCGCAACGGATTAAACACTGATATAAAGATAATGTTTCTAGTCAAACTAGTTACATTATAACAGTTCCTAATTTAAGTACATACCCAAAAGGTAGTTCCTAAACTTAGGTTCTACGGTCGAAACAGCGACTTTCATCCTGTTTCCGATTCGCAGATTAATCTCAGCTTGAAGTCAGTATCCTGCTCACAGCAGATTCTGAACATCAATCCATATAATTTATGTACCATACTAAGTATTTTAAAATCCAATTTTAATACTAGTAATAGACATAATATTGACAAACATTCTTAAAGTCAGAGCCTTGCCCTTTCTTTAATTCCTTCGTGTCTGCCATATCCAAACGGCAGTCACTTTAGGATATGTCATTTATCTTCCCAGAAGATCATAATGATTTTGCCTTTGCCCTTTCAAATATTTCAGAAGCCTTTGGCCAAGCCTTGGGTTTCTAGAATATTGAAGTATGGTGCGCCTTGCGCCACTTACCTAATTGCAAAGTTTGACTTTATCTCCTCGAGAATAGTCTTTAACCCTCCAAGAGTTATTTATTGCAATTTTAATACTTCTTAAATCTAATCATAGATTTATGACAAGTATATCGAATTAAGCACTTAAGTTATCATCACATAAATCTTCCAAAGATTATGCTCTACTATTTGCTTAATTCCTGGCTTAGGCATAATAGGTTATTTTATCAAATAAAGTAACTTATTATTTATTTCCAGGACCATCCTGAAATTATTCCCAATTAAAATATAGTCGTTTAAATACATTTTCACCTAGGATTATGTTTTAAACACTAATCTTTCATTCATCTTGATTCTAATAGTCCAACTATTTAATCAACGATTCGTGGTACTATGTATTATATTGATTATTATAGTCCAACTATACAATCAAATATAATTTAAATCAATTAACCTCAATTACATTGATTACTATAATCCAATTATAAAATCAACTGTAAATTAATTAATTCAAATATATTGATTACTATAATCCAATTATATAATCAACTATAATACAGTCCAACTGCTTATTAAACAACAATTTAAATATTAGTCCAACTAACATTTAATTTATATGACGAATAATTTGAATGAGCGCGTATGGCAAGTAATTAAACGAATATTGCAAATTCAATTCTTGCCTCCCACTATTTTTCGGCGAGCCTCTAACCCTCTGTCGAGTACTCGGGAAACCGTGTTTCCTAGTGGGCTAGGATCCCGTTAAATAACACACAATCTTGACTTTGGCCAACAAATTGTATGATAATTAACTAGGTAGATCTCAAAGATCAATTGGATCTAATCCAATTCCTAGATCCAGTAGGGAGACATCCAAGTCCTAAACATATATCTTATATATGCCAATACATCCAATGTATTACCTAACCCTTTTCCTCTGAATCAACTAAGCCTTGGCTTTGGCACAACAAACCTAATGATCCCAGTCAAGCGCGACCCATTGACCATGGAAAGCTTCGTAATCAATGTCGATGGACAAGAAGTGGTCTTGACTTTGGCCAACAAACCACAACTTGGACAAGACACCAATATAGAACAAAACTCTCGTGATTCAAACACATCTTCGACGGACAAAGGGCTTGACTTTGGCCAACAACCCAATGCCAGTCTCGGATCTTGAGTAAGAATCACTCAATGGAAGGAAAAACGCATGATATTTGATGAGGGTTTTTCGCGTGCAAATTGGCTACCAATTTATTATCTTTGTTTAGGTCTCATCATCATACACCCTTAAACATGCATTCTAAACACATAATAAAGCGCATATGAAAATAAATAATAATGATATGCGGATGGATACTTAACACATTGATCCTAGATCAAATCTCTCCCTTTCTCTCTCAAACTAGCACTTGTATTACTTCTACCCGTTAAACTACACTTCTAAAGAAACCTCATTTACATTGAGGGGAATAGGTGAGAAGAGAATACAAAGAGAATAGAGGTGATAAGGCTGGACACGCAGGTCCAATTTAATAAATCGAATTTATTACAACAATTTCCAAAATTGCCCCCACCCGACTAATATCCATCCGATATACATTATTCATTCATCACAACCATGTATTCACACAAGCATGTTATCAATCAATCTAATCAAATTAATTAATCTGATAATTAGTGATCATCCAATGTTCAAACAACGATTTGATTTTGCGCGAGTCAAACTCGTTTTTGCGAATAAGTACTCAAAGTACGAATTCTCGAATTAAATTAAACTACAACATTAAATCCAATTTAATATGTATTTAATACTAATTCACTATTTAATTCCAAATTAAATATTACACTTTATTAATAAACCTTTTACGACTTAAATTCCAAATTTAATCGTTACGGGTCTCAAAGCCCGATTAACGTCCAACGTCAATTTAATTCAAGTCCAATGGGCTTTAAATTAATTTCTTTAAGGCATGGGCTTTGGCAACCAAAGCCCAATCAAGGAGTAACCCCATAAGCCAAGAAATCAATTTTGGCCCATTAGGCCCAATTAAACTTTAAAGGTTTATAAGTCACATTTGGGCTTTAAGGAAGTGGTTTTGGGCCCAATTGGATCCAATCCAATTTGCCTAAACCCAACTTTGTACAACAAAGCCCAATAAGCCCATTTACAACTTTAAAAGCCCAAATCAAATTTTAAGGCCCAATAATTAAATTACCAAATTCCAAATTTCCAATTTAATTACCTAAAGTGTATATCATGATTAATCACCCAAATCAATATTTCCAAAACATCAAATTAGTCCAATTAATCATGCTCAATTTCATTATCACATGTCCAACACATTAATGAAAAATCAAACCCATTCACCATGCTAATGTCTCGGCCAAGGGAGATATTTTGTCCGATTCGAATTCAATCCAATTAATTTCACAATCGACATTAAGTCTTTATCCGAATGATTTCCAACACATCCAATGTTAAAAAATCAAAATTCCAAGACATTAAAGGGCATATACATTCGGCCAAGTAAGGAATTTGGGGATTTTTGTTCAATTCAAAATTCAATCCAATTCAATCTCAAATTAATTCATCCACATCATTACAACTCATCCAATGAATCAAAATCAAAAATCCAAGATTCCCAAACCTAATGTATTCGGCCAACATAATATTTGGGAAAAATTGATCCAATCATTATTTCATGAAATTGATCCAATCAATCTTCAATACAACATGTATTAAGCATACTTAATCATCCAATTTCATAAAATCATGCTCAAATTCAAAATACCCAATTTTAAGCCCTAAAAGTTTCATGCTTGAACCTAGGCTCTTGATGCCATTGTTGGTTTTATTCTAGGTCCCAAGATCATCAAACAAGCATGAAGATGTGTGAAATACATATCAAGAAGTTGCGGAATACTTACATTGATCGGTTGAGGACGATTTGAAGACAAACAAAATGATTTTGGCCTCCATTTCCACGCCCACTGCAGTGCAGTCCACTGCCTGAAAAATCAGATTATGAGCTGAGATTTGGAGCTTCAATCTTCGTCTAACGATTCCGGCTCATGGGTGGGTTTCCCTAACACCTTCGTATGTCTCCTAGGAGTGTGCTAGCACTTGGATCTTGCCACAAAACCCTCAAATTTGCTCCATCATTCACGCCATTTCTTGACAGTGAAGCCCCTTAGGCGTGAAGGAGAAAGAGATGGGAGAGAGATAGAGTTGTCTAGGGTTTACTAAAATTCATCTAATGAATAATATAATTGTCTAAGTGTAGAGAGAGATTATTTTGTTTATATACTTTAGGTAAAACCATTTCACCTTTTACCCTAAACTTGGTAGGTGTGGGTAAATGGTTTTCCAAAAGTAAAACAAGGTAGTTGGGTGTGGTAGGTACACCAACCACTCATGGGCCCCACATATTTGAATTCAAAATTCAAATATCTCTACGAACATTTGCCGCGGCTCGGTTTCGTTTAATCCGATTAAACGAACTTCCGTCGTTAAATAATTAAATCTAATTTAATTAAATATCGATGCGACGCAAATATATTACGAACGTCGTTCACGAATTAATTCTAAATTAATTCGTTCGTTCGCGTTAAAGTCCAACTTTAATTTCGTAATGAAATCCAATTCACATTAATATATCCGATATATTAATTTCAGCCCATTCGAATAAATTAAATAGAAAAATCAAATTTAGCTATTAAATTTATTTTACCGATTAATTCCAAATTAATCGCGTTCTCTTTCTTTAGACGATACTTTATCCCAGATAAAATATCTCCGTAATTAATCCCAGATTAATTTTCTCTCTCATCAAAATAATCCCAGATTAATTAAAGTGCGAGTCATACGTCATCGGTGTATCATTGGGAAGCGACCCATGAGATCTCCGGATATGTTGGCAGTGAATTCGGTTATCGGACTATCCGAACACGTACGTACCAAGTACTACGTTTTACCGATTCACAAGACAAGGTTGGCTTCTAGCAAAGCGCCATGCCTACCCAATTCTCCGGAAATATCCTTACATGAATATATTGATCTGTATCAGGCGTAGTATACATCGTATAGTGCATATCGATCTAGTATCGGATGGTCACGTGCTAGGCCTGGGGCTGGAGTCGTGTCTGCCCCGTACGAAGCACATGTCGGATGTCTGGTAACTAGTCTCTATAATCGGATATACATGACCTAGTCATAATATCCCGATGGCCGCGCAGCACTTAAGAGCACTAATACCGTATCCTACGTGACATCATCTCCACTATGACTGGAGTGATACTTCCGTCTTGACATCACACCCAATACTCTACGATTCTCAATATACCCAGTATTGGCGTACACAGAACCGGTTAAAGCCCTGGACGACCCTAAACCAAAGTATATTGATTGTCGTAAGTATTAGCGGTGCAAGTCTCAGGTTAAGACCAAATACACCTACCCTGATTTCGGACTCCCATAGACACATAGTCATACTACCAATGGGATTCCGAGGGGGTCTATCCAGAGCGAAGCTGTTTCCCGTACTATCGGTGAACACAACCTCCTACTACACTTGCATAAGTATCCAATACTTAAATATATGAGAACTATGCCCGTTATGCCCTCACAACGTGCACAAGTGCAATACTAGTCTTTTACGCATTACCGATGTCCAATCTCGATAATACTCTGACTAGGGATATTTAATGATTAATCCTTTGTGGACTGATACTGTCTCATATCATTCTCAATCCAGGACTAATCATAGGGACCTCCATCATTTAATATCTAAGGTGATCTAATCACAAATGATAAGATAGCAATCTCCTTTGTCACATAGTTAATTTGTACAACAACACCATGATCTGTACAAAGTGACGCTATGGGTTCATAATTGTCAACACCCAAAAACACGTGCCGGTGGCTGCCGTCAGCGTTCAAAATTCCTAATTCCTGCTTCTAAGCCTAATTGAATCTAAACTTCCAAATTCTAAACCTAATTGATTGTCAAATTATAAACTTATTTGACCTCAATTTGTTAAATCCTAAACTTGTCCTAACCCCGCCTTATTTTACCTTAATTTGCCAAATTATATACTTAAATCTAATTGAACCCAAATTTTCAAATACAATAAAATTTCTTTCAATAAAACTTAAAACTGTTTAACGCCAGCTAGAAGTTTGTCAAGACGCCGCCTAAAAACTTAGGGGGTGTATTGAATTAGGATTTTAAAAGACTATTTTGAGTTAAATAAATCTTGTGGTATTCACTTAAGACTTTTAAATAATCTAAAAAGTTTTGTGGTATTCCATTAAGACTATTAGGACTTTTTAAATAGGGTGTCCAAATCCAGTGGTATTCTTTTAGGACTTTAAAAAAATAATAAGAAGTCTTATGGTATTGAAAAACTTGTTAATTTTGAAGGATTCTTTTATATGTGTAATTGTGTGAGACTTTTTAGTAGAAAGTATAAATATCAAATCCTATAAAAAAATCTCACCCTAACCCATCAGACTTTTGACATGAGATTTTTTTTAGACTAAAGAAGAGAAGAAAAAGCAGACTTGTGAACTCTTCGTGAACAAGGTACTTTTGTATTCAAATTTTTTATTATGTGTGGATCGATTTTTATTTATGAATGAAAAATAGATAGATTAGTGTTAACTTTTTCCCAATAATAAATTAGTGTTAACGATTTATTTTATGAAAAATAAATCAATTTTAACTGTCACTTTGATGATTTGGGTTGTTGTGTCCTTTTCGCTCTAAAATTTGATTGATGATCTAGGTTTATTCCTGAAATATTTGGTTGTTGTGTCCTTTTCGTTTTTGTACGAGATAAGTTATCCAACAGAAAATTACAAATTGAATGTACAATCAAAGTTCTTGTCAGATTGCAGATGTGATTAATAGCCTCTGTCATTCACTAACTTATTGATAATGCTTTGTTGTTTGTGTTATGGATGCGTAAATTACTACCATCAAATGTGATACAACACCCCTTTTTTTCCCGATTGATTGTTTCAGATCTGGAAGTTTTTGGGATTAGGCGATTAGCTATTTTGTGGAAGTTTTTGGGATTAGGCGATTAGCTATTTTGTGATATGAGTTTTGCTGTAAGTTTTCTTTTCTTTGTTTTATAGCGTATATAAGGTATTTTTAGCCTTGTGTAGGGTTGGGATATGATATTTAGGTAATGTGTTTGAATCTAAGAGGACGTTTTTTGAAATAATTTGAGACCGTCGGAGATATTATTTATTCCTCTCAAGTCCGGAAAGAATGGTTTGATCGCAGAGTTTTCAATGATATATATATACTAGTTTTTGCCCGTGCCTACGGCACGGTATTACAGTATTTGGCCCGTGCCTACGGCACGGTGTTACAGTATTAAATGATTTTATTTTTTAATTAAATGATTTTATTTTAACTTTCTATTTTTTAATTTGAAATTTTTTGACCATTTCCATTAATCAATTCACTCTCTTTCCTCCAATTACCAATGAAATGATCTGGAACGTCAATTAAGCCACATAAAGAGAGCCGTTGGATACACTCTCTTTCCTCCAACACCATTCTCCCTTATTATATAGATATATATATATATATAAGATATTTACGGAAAATTTAATGAATAAAAATTATTTTTTTATTAATGAAAAAAGCCATTTATCAAAAAATAAATAAAATATATTAAATACAAAATTTCTAAGTCATTTTATAGAAAATACATTTTTTTTCCAATAATATTTTGTCGAACAAACGTATTTATACGGTCCTTAAATATTTGCTTAAGTTGCATCTATTTTACACATATTTTTGGAAGAACTTATCTTCATTATACGTTTGTTGCAGAGAAATCGTGTGCTTCGAAACAAACTTTTATCTTTCTCGTCCAAACTTCGATTCCATTGAGATTGAAAAATAATAATTTCTTACATGTGTTGTAGAAGTAATTTAAATGGGGGATTCAGAGCAAGGAAATAACAAAGGAAAAGGCAAAGAGAAAGAGAACTATGAATCTTGGACCATTGATGATACGAATGAGTTGTTGCACATCTTGGTGGATGCTGTCAATAGGGGATTACGTGATGCTAATGGTTCACTTAGCAAGCAAAATGTAGAAAGAGTGATACTTCCTCGTCTTAATGCAAAAATCAGGTTCCCAAAAACATATAATCATTACCTGAGCCGGATGAAGTGGTTTAAGAAGCAATATAATAAGATGTGTACGTTTATGCGTAACAACTCTGGCTTTGGGTGGGACCCAATTACAAAGACGTTCACTGCTAGTGATGAAGTCTGGAAAGATTACTTGAAGGTGAGTTTAGTTCATAATCTTTTAAATATATTAATAGCTTACTAGTTTAGTGCATTATCTTATTTATAATATATTAACTTTGAATAATTTGTTATTTGCTAGTCCCACCCAAGTCACAATAAACTTCAAGAAAAGTGTGTAGTTGATTATGAGGATTTGAAGCTTGTTGTTGGGGGTGGAACTGCTACTGGGAATGGCTCCATTGCATTGGGCGCTGATGATACTGATGCAACAACTTATGGGGAAGAAAATAGAGATTTCGGGATGGAAGACTTTTCATATAATCCTAACATTGATGCGTTCATGGCACCAAATCACTATGAACCATCCTACCAGCCTCCATCACCCCGCCAATGTAGTCCACTATCTCGTTCCCCTAATCAAGCAAAAGTTCTAGAAAATCTTTCTATAGGTATTGAGACTATTTCTGCCAATTTTGAAAAAATATCCCATCTAATGGAGAAAAGAGAAAGAGAGAGGGATATTTGGGATGCCATAAAAGAGATACCAAATTTGGATGAGAATACTCGTTACAGGGCGGGTGAATTGCTTAGTACTAAAACAAGGAAAGACTTGTTCTTGAACATGTCATTGGAAGAGCGCTCATCTTGGATAAAATTCAAGTTAGGATGATATTATTATTTTAATCATATTAGGATTTGTTGAACTATTTTTTTATCATTCCCCTTTAGGTTTTACTTTGATTGAATTAATTCAGTTATTATTTGGTTGAACTATTGTTATTTTAATTTTTTTGTTTAAGAAATTTGAATATTAGCTTTTACTTTGATTGAATATTTGATGTGCACAGGATGGTCCAAACGATATGACTATGTACATCAAGTATTAAACGATGATTCTGCAATCTTTCGACAAGTATATAGAATGTATCCAGATGTATTCTGAAAGTTATGCATTATTCTTAGAGAAAAAACACTTTTGGAGGATACAAGATTTATTTGTATTGAAGAAATGCTTGCAGCGTTCTTGCAAATCGTTGGCCAAAAAATCTATATGTAGTCCTTTCAAATCTTACAAATTCTTATGATATAAATCTTTTAAAATCTTATAAGTAAAAAATCTTTATTAAAAAAAATATCTTTAAATCTTATAAGCCATTACATTTTTTAAATGTCTTTTAAAATCTACTGGACTTATTTATTGATAAATAGTCTTTTAAAATCTCAATTGAATACACCCCTTAGATGCTCCCCTACGGTACATTTAGTGGTTTTTAAAATATTATTTGTTTTAGTGTTTTTTAAAATATTATTTGTTTACTGGTCAAGAAAGATAACCCATTTACAATTCATCACTCACATCAGTTCAAAAAATGTGGGTAAAAAAAGATTACACATTTATCACCCAAAAAAAAAGTTCTTTTTCTAACTATGCATCATATTACATGTAAACTAACAATGATAAAATCAATTTTACAAATAGAATCATCGTTGACACAAATGTCTTTAAAGAGTGGGAAATTATAATTTTTTTTATGTATTGTTTATTATATGAAAATTTTGAGTTCATTTTATTTTCACATATTATTTGAAAATTAAATAAAATAAAATATCAAGGATTAAAATCCGGACCAGACCGATCAGTTGGACCGATTGAATCATAACCTGGTCCCAAGTCAGGTCCGTCGGCAGTGAAGCGGCCAAAATTTGTCGACCTAATTAGCAAGTGAATCTGTGACCTGATCCGAGTCAGGCTGATTTTTTATCCGAATATTTATTATTAATTTTGATTTTTTTTTTATATTTTATAAAAATATAATTAAAACACTGATCTCGAATCGATCCCAATCGTATTTTTGATCCTCGACTCTCTAGCTAGACCGAGGAAAATATTTCCGTTAAAAGTTTGAGCTAAAAGGGGAGAAGGACCAGAAGCACTACCATCCGATTAGATTATACCACCGTATCCAACAGTTCCAGGACCACACGATGATTTCTCATTCAAGCATCCATTTTCCACGCGCCAAAGAAAATGACTGTTTGTCACGATACACACTAATCACTCTCTCACTCTCACATCACAGAGAAAAGAACCGTAAAAGTAATACACAGTATACATCGTGTAGTTCACGCAAATCATGAATGACAAACTGACAGTCACATGCTTCATACCTACCACGTGGCGATCCATTGGCCCGACACGTTCTAGTCCCACACTCATAATTGAACTTGAATTACGTGATGTTTTTTTCCTTCTCCCCGACCCGATGAATGAATTGTGAGAGAAATGACTTTAGTAGCACTGTTTGTATCGGCGACACAGCTAGCTGGAATCTTTGTGACGGTGACTGTGGCGGCGAACGCCTTCTCGTTTTCGCGTTACCGGAAGAAGAATCTCCGGCCGTTTCGTTCACCAATTGACGAATCCTCTGATATTCTGGCCTCCTTCAATATCGACGGTTAGTAAAATAAACTTCGTTTTGGCACTGTGGCGTTATTTTCAGACTCTGAATTGCAATACGTCGTCGTAATAGCTGGACGAACGTTATAATAAGCTACAGCAGCTTGTACTTCGCAAGGCAATGTAACTATTATTTGGTAAATAGAGTGAAGAAGAGTTTTGAATTAAAGAAGCTATTTTGCCCCTACAAAAAACCATACTCAATTTATGTTGAAAAATGAGTAATACAATTGGTTATATTACCTCCTATGTACGGAAAATTTTCTCCAATTAGTGTCAAACTCCGCCTATACTTGAGTAAGAATAGCAGGTCCCAAAGCCCGACAAAGAGGGGAGGGGCCATTGTTAGGTTTCGGCAACCAACATAAATTTTTATGACATGTATCTAAACAAAATTGTGCTAGAGCATAATGGCGTCAATGGATTCTATGTAGATTTTATTTGCTTTGGTTAGTGTGACACCAATCAATAAATGTTATGCACCAGCAATTATGGACTTTATTATTGCATCATTAATTTAGTAGTAAAAAAAAATGGTAGTTTTGTTTAATTCAATTTTTACATATTATAGTTGGTGGTATCACGTCACAACGGTGGTATCAAAGTATTTCTCCATGTTAGTGAGTGTCATGTCATACAACTATGTGATAGAAAGTCAGGATACAACTTTGTATCCTGATTTATAGGGCATATGACACATCACTCCTTAATTGTTGCAATATAGCTACCGCATCATTGATGTAATAATAAAGTCAATAGATACTAATACATTGACATTTGTTGATTGGTGTCAAAGGCAGTAAGCGTGATAAGGCATTTTGGTTGTTCAACTGGCTTAACCGCTGTCTAAGCGCTGCCTTTGATCAGTCAAAGGATGAGTTGATCAGTCAAACATGCAAAATTTTATTTAATATAAATTGTTGTCATAACTTAAAATTCTCAAGCACTGCCTATAGCCGTCTAAGCGGCTGTTTGAAAAGTCCGCCCAAGTGCCACTTAGGTGGCACCTTTAACAGTACAGATTGGTGCCACATCAGTTGAGGCTCAATACGATATTTTTTTAGACTTTTTTATCGCAATTTGTATGTATAGTGTTGCTTAATTGTACAGTGTGGTGTATAATATTTGATGGATTAAATAATTCAGTTTACTAGTGAGAAAATGAGATTGTTACATGTTTTCTTGTTTTCAAAATGACTAGTTATTTTCAGTTTTTGTTAATCAAATTATGATGTTTCCTTGTCTTTTTGATGCAGCTGAAGGGGAAGATGAGTTTTTCTTTGGGTTGGCAACGGCACCAGCACATGTTGAAGACAGGCTTAATGATGCTTGGCTTCAGTTTGCGGAAGAAGAGCCGGGAAAGAAAACATATAAGGATGCTCTGCAACCTGCAGATGCATTAGTGGGTACCGCTGCTGGTGATGGTGGGTCTCAACAAGCTCCATTACCGAGTAAAGAAGTTAATATGACAGGAAAGAAAAGGAAACCTCTTAAGATAAGCATGGAAGCCATGATTAGGGGGTTTCAAAAGTACATAGAAGTAGATGATGGAGAAGAAGTGTCAGCAGCAAATGATGAAGTATCAGCAGGAAATGAAGAAGTCCTTCCTAAAGTAACTGCGTGGCACAATGCTCCTCACCCGTAAGCTTATTATATGATCTGATGTCGAATATTTGAAGGTTGTTTGTATTAGGAAACATACATTACTTACATCTAGCCCAGCATCATCTTTTATCAATCATGCATTGTTAAAACTCACACTAATATTCTCAAGTAAATAACTTGAATATTTCAGGGAGGAAAGGCTGCGGTTTTGGTCCGAACCTGATACAGAACTGAAGCTGGCAAAAGGCACTGGTGTTAGTGTCTTTCGGATGGGAATAGATTGGACAAGGATCATGCCTAAGGAGCCAGTCAATGGCCTCAAAGAAGCTGTAAGTCTGATGCTCCTTTTTTGTATATCCAATTCACTTGATTAAAACCTTTGATCCATGATGGAGACCTAAAAAATTCTGAAGGTTAACTTAACATTGTCGTATCTATCTAATTGTCATACTTTCTCTTAATAATAAGCTATATGAAGTGTCTTACTGTATAATGTATTTTCAGCGGTTTTTTTAGTTAAGTTGCATGATTTTCTGTTCTAGGTTAATTTCGCAGCATTGGAGCGATATAAGTGGATCATCAATAGGGTTCGCTCCTACGGAATGAAAGTGATGTTGACCCTGTTCCATCACTCATTGCCACCATGGGCCGGTGAGTATGGCGGCTGGAAGCTGGAAAAAACTGTTGACTATTTCATGGATTTTACCAGGTTAGTTTTGCTTTAAGTTCTGGACTTGGCAGTGAGTTTTTTTCAAGCTTTTCAAATTACCATTTACAAGCAGGGGTAAGACTACATACACATTGAATCCTCCCCAGAGCCCACAGTGTGGGAAGCCATGTGCGCTGGGCCATCCTTTGTTCAAATTACCATTTACTTTCTGAAATGATGTCATGGTATCAGTTGCTGCCATGTTTCTTTCCATCTTTCAGGAGAAAAATAGATTTAACTTAATTTTATGGTTATTTCATATTTCAAAATTAAATGAAATATAGCCAATAAAGAAAAGGATTTCTAGTAAATGAATGGGCAGTGGTAAACAATATTGATGAGTATGCATAGTTTCATGCTTTGTGGAATGACTTCTTTTTTTCCTATCAGCTTTGCAATTCTTACGTGTTCTGATTTTCTGCAGGGTTGTTGTCGACAGTGTATCAGATATTGTAGATTATTGGGTAACGTTTAATGAACCACATGTCTTTTGTATGCTCACGTATTGTGCGGGGGCTTGGCCTGGTGGTAATCCTGATATGCTGGAGATTGCTACTTCTGCTTTGCCCACGGGTGTTTTCAATCAGACCATGCATTGGATGGCCATTGCACACTCAAAAGCCTATGATTACATTCATCAAAAAAGGTTTCTCTTCCTTTTAAAAGCCTCAGAAAAGGAATTCTGCAAAGAATATTCTTGTGTATATGGCAATTTGCAACATTGAGAAATTAGAAGATTAATTACGATTTACGACCCCCCCCCCCCCCCCCCCCCAAGCCCCGTGACACTCGCAAATGTTTTTATGATTCTTGTGTTTCTTATATAAACCATGCATGATGCATACCATTTACATCATCCATCTCAAATCAACCAAAAATAAAGTTCCTTTAATTCCAAATATTCAAGGCTGTTTACTGAAATATTTTTATCATTATATTTATCTAGGCCTTTATTCCTTTCTAAATCCTTGCATTGGTATCTTTTCTCACCATCTGCATCCTTTTGACATCTACATGCTTGCGTAATAAGCTAGTTTTGCTAGTGGTTCATCTCCATAATTTTCCATTGCACTTCTGTCATATTGATTTTTTCAAAACTTTTTCTTCTACTTTCAGCAGCACCTCAACAAAGTCGAAGGTTGGGGTAGCACACCATGTATCATTTATGCGACCATATGGTCTCTTCGATGTTGCTGCAGTTACATTGGCTAATACACTTACCATCTTCCCATATGTGGATAGTATCTCTGACAGGCTGGACTTTATAGGCATTAACTACTACGGACAGGTTCTCAATTATCTCTCTACCCAATAACACTGTAACTAATCTGGTTTTGCTACTAATTAATGTTTCTTTATGCAGGAAGTGATCTCTGGTGCTGGCTTGAAGCTAGTAGATACTGATGAATACAGTGAATCTGGACGTGGCGTATATCCTGATGGTCTGTTCCGAATGCTGCATCAGTTCTATGATAGATATAAGCATTTGAACATACCCTTCATCATTACAGAAAATGGGATTTCTGATGAGACAGATCTGATCCGTCGACCATATCTTATAGAACATTTGCTTGCTGTTTATGCAGCCATGATTACGGTTTTTATTCTTTTAACTTTCCACTCCTTTTGAAATTCAGTTTCCTGTCTTTATTTCATTGTATAGTCATCACGTGTTAGTCCTTACAATGGTTGATTTATAGGGTGTCCCTGTGCTCGGATATATATTTTGGACTATTTCTGACAATTGGGAATGGGCTGATGGTTATGGTCCCAAGTTTGGACTTGTTGCAGTGGACCGGGCCAATAATCTTGCCCGTATTCCACGTCCTTCATACCATCTATTTACCAAGGTTTAAATTTATCCTTGTCTGCATTGACTATCTTGCTCCTTTTATAGACTTGTGATCAATGGTTTTTATCAAATCTTGATTTCAGGTGGTTACCACGGGTAAAGTCACACGTGAAGACCGAGCACGTGCATGGAGTGAACTCCAATTAGCTGCTAAATGTAAAAAGACACGACCATTCTATCGGGCAGTTAATAAACATGGTTTAATGTATGCAGGTAAATGAGCTGCTTAATTCTGTCAGTTCTATGTTACAACTCGTCTCATCTTCTTGGAATTTACTTTTGGTATTCAATCTCAATCACTTACAAGAATGAATTAGTTTCCTTATTGTATTTTACTCTTATATTAATCTTTGCTCTGGCCAACTAGTTTTGACAATGTTCCCCAGATCAGTGCTGAAACAATGAAGAACTTGAAAAATGCAATATAAAGGAAATTTGTATAGGCCAAACCAGTCATGTAGAGTATGAGTACCAATACATGCATCTGAATTTAGTTCTCAGAGGTGGTTGTAGTTCATTATTTATGTTGAGATCCCTCTTAACTATTGTAAACAATAACATTCATGTCCTTCTTTTGACAGGTGGGCTTGATGAACCAATTCAACGGCCTTATATCCAACGAGATTGGCGCTTTGGACACTATCAGATGGAAGGTCTGCAGGACCCGATAAGCTGCTTATCAAGATGCATTCTGAAACCATTCTCTATCGTAAAAAAGAAAGAATCTCAGAAGGATGACGCTGACTTGGTTCTTCAACCTCTTGAATTTAGCGTCTAAGTGCTACCAATGTACGCGAACTTCCATAGCAAGTAATCGTCTAGCCGCTATTTACACATTTCTTATGTTTTCTACTTTTCTTTGTTGCCGAGGTTATATACTGAACATCCACATTTTGTGCATAATGCTTTTTTTCCCCTCCTCTTGATAGGACATGATTCAATGGCTTAGAGGTATCTGTTACAACAAATAATGATGTTCTTTTAAGTATCCTTTACAATAAGAATGGTGGCGGAATTCCAGTTGATACATGATTGGTTCTCTTTCTATCTTGTACAATTTACTCAATTGGAAACATATCATGTACATGAAAAGAATCATCTTAAATGAAAACATTTCAATTTGTATATTTCCTTTTTTTTCAGCATCAAAGAATAATCTTGGTAACGTCTCTTTTAGGCAAATTCTTTAAATGTATCTCCTATCAATAGATTGGGATCTTAATTTTGGGCACAAGGCGGACCCTATTCTCTCTTGATCTTTATTATTGTTAGGCATATGGACGGGCTTCGTTTGGCAACCATGTCCTTTTACTTGATTAAAAGACTGGAATCTCAATTTTCTTGACAACATATTCCTAAAACCACTGGTATTTCTAAGCATATTCTTCTCTTAAATCTTGTACTTTATAGTATTTTTATTTTTTTTTGGATGGAAATACAGGAGGTGAAGAAAAGAATTCATTTTTTTTTTCATTTCTAATATTTAGTTATATAAATGGTTATGGAATTTGATTTCCCTCGAATTATGGAACTCAATAGAAACAAAAATGGCCAATATTATTCTTATTAAAAGTTTTAGATTAATAGATTTATTTTTAGTATTTACAATAATTTATTTCTTTTTTATTTCAAAATATTTATTTCAAAAAAAATTATTTATAATTATTTCTTTTATAATGTTATTTTCAAAAATAATTTTTTATTTATAATTATTTCTTTTATAATATTATTTTCAAAAATAATTTATTATTTATAATTATTTCTTTTATAATATTTATTTATAATAATTAATTTTTATGATCAAATTGTGCTATCTTGTATTTTTTTACAATTAGTTTAAAAATAATTTTTTAATGATAATTATTTATAACAATTAATTATTTATGATCAAATTGTGGTATCTTTTTATTCTTTTTTTTAAACAAAAATAAAATTAATTTTATCCAGTTTATGTGAAGTTTATAAGCTATGAACTTTTCGGACCATCGACCCGTTTGAGCCCATTGGATCAAATCTTTTTTGCCATGTTGCTCAGTACCCAACTCCTACAAGAGCATCTTCTGCAAAACCGAATCACAACCGTTGATTTTTCTTCCAATTTTCTCGCGATTCTCATTGCCTCTCTCTTTTCTCCTCAACTTTCTTTCGTCATCTGAATCTTACTACAAAACACAAACAATTCCCTGATCAGAGTCTCTTTTAATTTTATCCAAAGGCCCCCACAAAATCTCATCTTCACTTGACCGATATCAACTTAATTCCTTAACAAAATTTGATCTTCTATTTTAACTGGAAAAAAAAAACCCTTTTTCTTGACTGCCCAAATTCATTTGCATCAAATGCACTTTCATTAAAAAAAAAAACTTATCTGGTAAGCAAATCTCATTCCCTTTTTCAATGTTCTCAAATGGGTTTGTAATCTTTTAATTTATTTTTTTAAAGCAAATCTTTGTCCCTTTTTCAATTTTTTAAACTGGGTTTGTGATTTTTTATTTTAAAATTTTAATTTGATTCTTTGAAGATGGGATTTTTCCCAGATGAAGTAATACAACATATTCTTGCAAGATTGCCTGTTAAGTCACTATTTAGGACCAAAACTGTGTGTAAACTTTGGAACAAATTGACTTCAGATAAGTATTTCATTCAACTGTACAATGAAGTATCTGCTAAGAATCCAATGTTGTTAGTAGAGATTTCAGATTCAACAGAATCAAAATCTAGTTTTATTTGTGTTGATAACTTGAGGGGTGTTTCCGAATTTTCCTTAGATTTTTTACATGATAGAGTTAAAGTTAGGGCTTCATGTAATGGCTTGTTGTGTTGCTCTAGTATACCTGAAAAGGGTGTTTATTATGTTTGTAATCCCATGACTAGGGAATTGAAGTTGCTTCCTAGGAGTAGAGAAAGGCATGTGACTAGGTTTTATCCTGATGGTGAGGCCACTTTAGTTGGTTTGGCTTGTGATTTAGCAAAAAATAAGTTTAATCTTGTGTTAGCGGGTTATCATCGGACATTTGGGCATAGGCCTGATGGGACTTTCATATGTTTGGTATTTGATTCAGAGTCGAATAGATGGAGGAAGTTTGTGTCTGTGCAAGATGATCAGTTCTCTCATATGAATAGAAATCAAGTTGTGTTTGTCAATGGTGCTCTACATTGGTTGACGGGTAGTTGTTCTTGTATACTTGTGTTGGATTTGGAGTTTGATGTTTGGAGGAAGATTTCATTGCCAGATGAAGTTTGTTATGGGTCCGGAAATAGGGTTTATTTGTTGGAATCCGATGGGTGCTTGTCGATAATTCAAATCTCAGATGTTTGGATGAAAACTTGGGTGTTGAAAGATTACTATAGAGAAGAATGGTATTTGCTGGACAGGGTGAGTCTTAGATGTATTAAGGGAATGGTGCCAAGCATTTTCCCTATAAGTCAGACCCGTGAATATGTGTTCTTAGCGACTCATAAGCAGGTGTTGGTTTATCATCAGAAAAGTAGATTGTGGAAAGAGATGTACTCTGTGAAGAACGGCTCTACGCTCCCATTGTGGTTCTCAGCTCATGCATTCCGCAGCACAATATTCTCTTGTAATTAAGGTGTGTCGACATCATAGATAACTGCACATAAATTTGTTATTTGTGGCTATTATTACTTGGTTAATTATGACATTTTGTAATTTCTGCTGCTTTTACATATTCTGAAAATAAGATGAAATGAAACAAAATTGTACTTGGGTATAAGGAGCTTGCTGTTTAAATGCTATAGTGATTAATTTTTCTTAGATGGGAGTATTTGTTATTGAAGTTTGTATATCATATTAAGTGCTGTATAGTTGGGTCATTGTTACTCGCATCACAGTATGCCAATTGAGATTGATCTTGGTAACTAGAATTCATAGCCTTTTTTTAAGGTTTATAAGTTTCAGATCCTTCAAAGGCTATGCCCTTCTGCAATTTGGTATGTACATCCTGAGAAAACCTTTAGTTCATGTAAGAAGTATTTCATTTTCCAGAAGCAGAATGATTTAGCATAAAAATTTATCCTTGCTTTTCGGTTCAGTGATTGCTGTATTTAAGCTAATATTTAGCTCATGCATATCCTTACAGCTTATTGTTATTAAAAAGGTTGTATCCGGTGCATAAGGCTCCCTCTATAAGCAGGGTATAGGCAAGGTCATGATGTATGCAGACTTACATAAATAAAATTTCATAAATCAGTTATCCTAGAATATATTTATGTTGGAAAATTTATCTGTTTGTGTGCTCAAATAGCTTAGGGATGTCTATTTTGCCAGAAAACCCACAAACTCGCTAGTACCTTAGGTGGTGGGATTTGATATGTCTTTTACTAGGCACTTAGATGATTTAGTATTACAGCTGTTGGTAATGGGCTTATTTTGTTTCCTTATAGAATAAAAAGGACCAAATTGAACATTAGAATACATTGGTATTACATATCAATGGATAATGAGTCTTTGGTTTTTATATATTTTTTGGGTCAAGGATGATAAATAAAACCCGAAATGGATAATGAGTATAGGTGAGTTTGATATAAGTAAACCATAACTAAACACACCTGCTGACGTCCCGTTTATATGTTAGAAGAAATATTTATATGAAATTGAGATGAATTTAGACTCAAGTGCAGCAAGTTTGGAAGTTCTAATTAATTTTGAAAGCATATCAGCTGAAGAGTGAGGATTATAAAGGGCTCAGCACTTCAATCTTAAACATACCCCGAGTTAGGGACTAACAAATTACAAAGTTGAAGCTATGTTTGCACTAACTCTTTCATGAGAATGACTACATTGCACAGCATTGTTTAATACAAAACCCACCATTTTGGTTTTCATGGCAAAAACTTTTATTTTTCTAAGTTTTTCGTTATTTATCTCTCAAGTTCTTATTGTTGACTTCCAACCTGTGCTATTTAAATACTAATTAATCGGCGGTTAATCACAAATCGCTATTTTAATGATTTGATCATATTGATTTTTAAATGTTTCAAGTCGACATCGATTTTCGAGCGATTTTAACATATTAATCGGTTGATTTTCGATTTTTCAAAAATCGTCTGATTTTATTTTATAATCTATTTTTAGTTTTCCAATATATTTTTAGAGTTTTGATGGATAATTCTGTGTAAAAATAAAATGATTATGTTAAAAACGATAAAAAAAAAAATGAGAATATTTTTAGATTTAAAAGAATTGACTGAGATAACAACATCAATATCCTTAATTTATTACATATATAAAATAAGGATAAAATTTTCAATTTGTATCAAAATGATCCCTATTTAATTAGAAATTCTTGTTTTGTTTAGATTTTTTTTTTAATCATAAATGAATAATTTTTAGTGATTTTTTGAGGATTTTGAAAAATGAGTTTTGATTTTGATTTTTTATTTTTTAAAATTTTCAACCATACTAAATCTCTAACTTTACATTCTCTCTTAATCCTCGGTTATTTTCATTTAAACACAAATCAATAATTTACTATCAATTTTCAATAAAACTGTACAACCTCCAACTAGCTTTAAGTACTCAAGGCGGGCTCGTCTGACACTAAGTACATGCAAGGGGCCTCTGCTTTTTGTTAACTGAACTGGAACTTTTGCCTGAAATTGATTCTTTTTTTGTAAAGTGGGCCATTATGTAATTACAAGTAAAGGTTTGAGTCCGCTCTTTGAATTGTATTTAAGTGTTTTAAAAATTGAATTGGTTGATATCATAAATAATTTAAATTAATTAAAAAATATAAAAAATATAATTTTTTTTTTTGTTAGGAACCAGCCAGTCCATTGATTTCACCTGTTTTGATCAATTTTTTAACAACCTGATTTTAAAAACCATGTTATTAACCCCCTATTTGGTTTGTTTAATTTTGAGCCATTTCATAGGCCTTCATTGCAATTGACAAATTCACTAAATGTTGCTCATCTTGATTATTTTTATCATGGCATAAATTATGTTGCCTTGTATGATGACTGCCTCTTTTAAGTGGTAACTTTATATGTGTGACCACTCTAAGCTCTATCCACAAATACTAAATTTATAACCTTGTTATGTGTATGTTTGTGTGATACAAGCAAAATTTGTATATCTTTAATTCTTTATATATATATATATATTTAAATACCCATTAAACTCTTGGATAAATTGATAACGTAAACAAATACGATATAAATGATATCTACTTTTCATCTGATCTAAGGAGGATTAGAGATAGCAAAAATTTTCGTGGGACACGATATATTAGGGACGAATAAGAGAATAATTTTATATGCTTGTTAATTGCTCGGTCATGTATGGATATTGATATCCTCGTTTTAATAGAGATAAAATCCATGAACAAACGGACCTGTAGAGTTCGATACATTAAGGCTGGATATAGGTAGATTTTTCATATTCGTTGTTTAAATGGGCCGAATACGAATATTAACATTCATGTGTCATACCCGAGTCGAAACTAAGAAAATATCTCTGGAAAAAAAATCTATAGTAAAACATACTCTCATTCAATAAAACAAAAATATGTAAGTGTCTATAAACCCTAAAACTTAAATCAAGCTTATATCTCGTTTTGATACCATTGTAAGTGTCATAGACATGTCACATGATCTCTAAGCGTGATTATTGTGTGAATTAATCAAGAAAGTTGCGGAATACTTACATTGATCGGATTTAGGATTTCAAAAATTTCATGGATGTGGAAGCTTCCAAGCTCATGGGTGAGTATCCATATCACCTTCATTTGACTTCCTTATGTGCTAATAAGAACAAATAGAACAAATTTTATCTCCTAATGAGAAACAAATTTGCCCAAGAGAGAGGGAAGCAATCGGTTAATCTTCAAAAGAAAAACCCAATTGCCTTTCTCGGCCAATCTTCACACAGAGGCCAATTCGGCCTTCTTCAAAAGAAGCCATCAGAGGCCAAAAAACTTTTATTTCTCTCGGTAATTTTCAAAGAAAATAGAGAGCAATTGCTCTTTCTTTATTCGGCCATAAAAAATGAGAGAAGTCAGTGGCTATTGCCTTTTATTTAATTCTCAAAGAAAAAGTAAAAGTTACTTTCCTTTTCGGCAGTTTCCAGAGAAGACAACAACCACTTTTTTTTTCCTTAAAAAATAAAAGCAAATGTTGCTTTTGCTGATTTAAAAGAAATCAATGGCCACTTTTGCGCCAAAATGAAAAATGAAGATTAATGGCCTTTTGGCCAAACCGAGAGAGATAAAAAGAATTTCCAAAATTCATTTTTAATATATATTTTATTGGTGGGTGAAATGGGTAAGTAAAATCTAATTTATTACCCAACAAATTCCATCAACAAATGACTAGTTGATGTAAGTGAGTGGGTCCCACCACATTGAATTCAAAATTCAAATTACTTACACGACACATTTTGGGTTCGGATTCGTTTAATCCGATTAAACGAATTTTCCATCGCGACGTAATTAAATCTAATTTAATTAAATAATTATGCCTCGCAAAATTATTATTAAAGTCGCTTACGAATTAATTTAGAATTAATTCGTTCGCTTGAATTAAAATCCAATTTTAATTCCGTATTGAAATCTAATTTCAATTAATATATCTAATATATTATTTTAGCCCAATTAAATAAATTAAATAGTAAAATCTAATTTAACTATTAAATTTATTTTACCGATTAATTCCAAATTAATCACGTTCTCTCCTCTCGACGAATTTAATTCTAGATAAATTCTCGACGCAATTAATCTCAGATTAATTCTTTCTCTTGATAATTAATCACAGATTAATTTTCTCTCTCATAATTAATCCCAGATTAATTTTCTCTCTCATAATTAATCCCAGATTAATTTTTCTATTCGAGTCAAATATCATCGGTGAATCTTTGGGATGCGACCCAAGAGATCCCTGTATATGTTGGCAGTAAATACGGTTATCGGACTATCCGAACACGTGTGTACCCAGTACCACGTCTTTACCGATTTACAAGACATGGTTGGCTTCTACCAAAGCACCGTGCCTACCCAATTCTCCAGAAATATTCTTCTACGGAATACAATATCTTTGTCAGGCGTAGTATACGTAGTATTGCGCATTACGATCCAGTATCAGATGTCACATGCTAGGTCTAGGGCTGGAGTTGTGTCTGCCTCGTACGAAGCATATATCGGATCACTAGCAACTAGTCTCTTTATGATCGGAAAGTCATGACCTATTCATACTTCCCCGATGGCTATAGCACTTAGAGTACCAGTTTTGTATCCCTGTGTGATCATCTTCTCCATAAGTGATACTTCCATCTTGACATCACACCAAGTACCCTACGATTCTCAGTATACCCAGAAGAGGCGTACACAGAACCTGTTAAAGCCCCGGATGACCAAAACCAAAGTATGCTGATTGTCGCAAGTATTAGCGATGCAAGTCTCAGGTTAAGACCAAATACATCTACCCTGATTTGGATTCTCATAGACACATAGTCATACTACCAATGAGATTCCGAGGGGTCTATCCAGAGCGAAGCTGTTTCCGTACCATCGGTAAACAGAACCTCCTATCACACTTGTATAAGTATCCAATACTTAAATATACGAGAACTATTCAGTTACGCTTCCATAACGCGCACAGGTGTAATACTAGTCTATTCTGTATTATCGATGTCTAGTCTCGATAATACTACGACTAGAGATATTTAATGATTAAACCTTAGTGGATTAATATTGTCTCATATCTTATTAATCCAGTACTATTCATATGGACTTTTATCATTTATATATCCAGGTAATCCAATTACAAATGATAAAAGAGCAATTTCCTTTGTCACATAGTTAATTTGTACAACAACACCATGTTCTATACAAATAGTGATGTTATGGGTCATATATGTCCAACAATCTCCCACTTGGCCTATAGCCAATCACTCAAGTGTCCTACACCTGAACTATGTACGGGTCGCTCAAACTTCTGCTGAGAAACAGCTTTCGTCAGCGGATTTGCAAGGTTATCATCTGATGCGATTTATTCGATCATCACATCGCCACGATGTATGATCTTACGAATCAGATGAAATTAGTCGAAGTACATACTTGGATCATTGATGAGACCGTGGTTCCTTAGCCTTTGTTGTAGCCTAACTCAACTGCTAACATAACTACTCCTAATCTAATTAGGAATTTTATAGATCTAAAATGCTTCTTTTCCTGCCTCAGCTGCAGCAATGTTCCGCTCTTATTGTTTATTCGGCAACAGTATCTTGCTAGGAAGATTTCCAGCTCATTGTTCCGTTGTTCAAACTATATACGTACCCTTATTGCGACTTACAGTCATTTTCATCGTTTTGGAAACTTGCAACGGTGAACCCAGTCACACCAAGTTCTCATTCTCCATAGCTTAAGAAAGCATCATTGGTTCATCCAAGATACTCAAGGATGTTCTTAATTTCAATCCAGTGACCATCACCTGGATTGGCCTTATAGCGTCTACATATGCTCAAAGTATATGAGACATCAGGTCACGTACATATCAAAACGTACGATCACTGAGAGAGTGTCAGCAGTTTTCTAGATCTATCCTAGTAGATCTTTATTACTAGAATAAAGCCTGCTTCTCCCAGGTATACCATGAAGAATTTTTAATGAAAGCCAAGCTTTCACCGATTATATTATGGGAATGACATTGCTTAGAAGCAATACATCATAAATGTATAGGACAATCATTGTCAGTGTGCTCCCACTAACCTTTTTATATACACAAGAATCATCTTCCTTTTGAATAAAATCATATACCATTATGATCTCATCAAAACGTTGGTTCCAAGAACGTTATGTTTGCTTCAATCCATAAATGGATCGATTTATCTTGCAAACCTTGTTTGTATATTTTGGCCCGAAAAAACCGTCAGGATGTTGCATACAAACATCCTCCAGGCTGTCATATTTCATAAATGAAATATACAGTTGTAGAAAGTATTATCCGAATGGATTTAATCATGGCAACAGGTGAAAAAGTTTCATCGTAGTCGACATTATGTCGTTGACGATACCCTTTCTGTACAAGCCTAACTGTGTACATTTGTTTGTTGCCATCTATGTACGGCTTCCTTTAAGACTTATTTAGTACCAATAGGCACAATGCCTTCTGGTACATCAACCAATGTCCAAACTTAGTTGGTATACATGGAATCCATTTCGGATTTCATGGCACTTTGCCATAAAAGGAGTCGATACCTTGTATCACTTCCTCATACGTAGGCGGTTCGTCTTCCTCAATAAGATTGATATCTACATGAGGTGAGATCAGAAACCCATACCTCCCAGGTTATTTTCTGACTCTCTCCGACTTACGCGGTTCTTGTGTATTCGAAGATTATTGGTACAATTTCATCCCTGATGAACTGTTCGTGTTCCGTGAGGACTCGGTGCTTGGAATAGTATTACTCCGATTTTCATCGAGTTTTACTTTCCTCCCACTTACCACTGCATATAGGAATTCCTCTTAGGAAAACCGCATGGAGAGCAACAATTAATTGTTCTCTTGTGAGTTGTATAAGTATTATACTTTGGTTTCCCTAGGATAACCTAGAGATAGGCACTTATCCGATTTGGGTTCTAGTTTGGTATCATCCAAACATATGCCCAGCATTCCCAAATCTTCAGGAATGTGAAACCCGGTTTCTTTCATGTTCATATCTAATATGAAGTATGTCTAACAGATTTTCATGGAACCTTATTCAAAATAAGTATCGCACTGTTTAATGTGTATCCTCATAAGGAAATTGGAAGCTCAGAGCGACTCATCTGTTTCAGTATTTTACACTATGGTCCGACCGTAATGTTTTGAATACTTAGCCGGTCTGTTTTTATACTTCGTGTCGAAACTTTTTGAATTACTCAAAAGTTTCTAACTTGTGTTTCTTAAGATACACATAACCGTAACGCGATGCCACATCCGTAAAGGTTACGAAGTATTCATATCCACCTCTAGCCTAGCTAGACACGAGCCCACTTACGTCACTATGAACGAGGACAAACAGATCGGTGGCATTTACACTTTTACCAAGTAAAAGGTGTTTTAGGCATTTTGCCTAATAAACTAGATTCGTAGACATCATTTGAATTAGGATCAAATCTGTCCTAGTATCCACTCTTCGAAAGTGTGGATATACGAGTCTTGTTAATGCATCCCAGATGACAATGCCACAAATAAGTCTCATTAGAAATTACTCAATTTGAGTTATTTGTTTGTCATATTATATGTTTGAGATTTATTTATATTCAAAATATAAAGACCATTATTTACATCTAATGTAGATATCTCGATATCATCTTTATAAACAAAAACACCCGGTGTTTCGGAATATAAAGGTATACCCGCAACAGGTTAAACTAGATACAGAGATAATATTCCTAGTCAAACTAGATACATTATAACAGTCTCCTAATTGGAGTACATGCCGAAAGGGCAGTTCCAAAACTTAGGTTTCTACGGCCAAAACAGCGACTCTCGTCCTGTTTCTGACTTGTAGGTCGATCTCATCTGAAGTCAGTCTCCTGCTTATCAGCAGATCCCGCACATCAGTACATATATTCATGTACCACATCTAGTATCAAAAATCCAATTTTAAAACCAGTAGTGAACATGTTTATAACAATTATTTCTGAAGTCGGAGCCTTGTTCCGCCTTCACTTCATTTGTGTCTGCCTTGTCCATACAACAGTCACACTTCTAGTGACCTCGTTTGCCACAGTTTAGGCATACAACTTAGGATATGTCCTTTTAAGAAGCTCTGGCTGTGCAAAATGGATTGAGCACTAAAGTTATCATCATTATGAGTCTTCCTAAGCTCATGCTCTACTATTCGCTCAACTCCGGGCTCATGACCGAAAGGTTTTTCTATCAAATAGAATAACTTCTCAACTCCCAGGACTATCATGAAGTTTTATTCCCAATCTGAAAATTAAAGCCGTTAAAGACATTTTTCCCCATGATTATGTCATTTGACGCTAATCTTTCAGTCATCTTGATTGCTATAGTCCAACTATCCAATCAACGATTTCAGGTACAATTAAATGTAATGATTACTATAGTCTAACTATATAATCAACTACAATTGATCGGTTACATTCAAATGTATTGATTACTATAATCCACTTATATAACCAACTACAAATGAAGTAGTTTGAATATAATCCAACTATTAAATTAAAACAACAATTGAATATTAGTCCAACTAATATATTTAATAATTAATGACGAAAAATGAAATGAGCGCGTATTGGCAAGTATTTAAACGAAATTGCAAATTTAATACTTGCCTCCCACTATTTTTCGGCGAGCCTCTAACCCTCTGTGGAGTACTCGAGAAACCTAGTTTCCTAGTGGGCTAGAATCCCGTTAAATAATACACAACCTTGACTTTGGCCAACAAGTTGTATGAAACTTAACTAGGTAGATCTCTAAGATCAATTGGATCTCATCCAATTCCTAGATCTAGTAGGTGGACCTCTAAGTCCGAAACATATATCCAATATATGCCAATATATCCAATATATTACCTAACATTTTTCCTCTAAATCAACTAAGCATTGGCTTTGGCTCAACAAGCTTAATGATTTTAGTTAAGCGTGACCCATTGACAGTGGGAAAGCTTTGTAATCGAGGTCGATGAACAAGAAGTGACCTTGACTTTGGCCAATAAATCACAACTTGCCGAAGACGTACGATATGGAACAAAGCTTTCGTGATTCAAACACATCCGCGATGGACAAAGGTCTTGACTTTGGCCAACAAACCAATGCCAATCTTGGATTTTGAGAGAGAATCACTCAATGGAAGGAAAAACGCTTAATATAAAATGAGGGTTTTTGTCGCGATTTGGCAACCAATTTATTATCTTTAATTAGGTCTCATCATACACCCTTAAGCATGCATTCTAAAAGCATAATAAGGCGTGAAATAAATTAATAATGATATGCGGATGGATATACGATACAAATTGTTCCTAGAACAAATATCTCCATTTCCTCTCTCCCGCTAGCACTATTCTTACTTCTACCCAATTACATAATACTTCTAAAGAAACCTCATTTACATTGAGGGGAATTAGTGAGGAGAGAAATACAATGAGAAAAGAGGTAATGGGCTGGACACGCAGATCCAATTTAATAAATTCTAAATTTATTACAACAATTTCCAAAATTACCCTCACCCTTCTAATATCCATCCGATATTCATTATTCATTCATACATCCAAGTATTCACACAAAGCATGTTATCAATCAATCTAATCCAATTAATTAATCTTTGAATTAATGATCATCCAATATTCAAACAACGATTTGATTTGCGTGAGTCAAACTCGTTTAAGAATAAATACTCAAAATAAGTATTCTTGAATTATATCGAACTACAATTTTAAATCCAATTTAAATTGTATCCAATACTAATTCATATTTAATTCCAAATTAAATAATTACACTTATTTATGTGCCTTAAAGACTTGGATTCCAAATCCAATCTTTATCGGTCTTAAAGGCCCAATTAGTATCCAATACTATTTAATTAAAGTTCAATGGGCTTTTAATTAATTCTTTAGGCGTGGGCTTTGGCCATTATGGATCAAACCCAAAAGCCTTGGTCCATTTAGGAATCACCATATGCCATAGAATCAATTTTGGCCCATTAGGCCCAATTAAATTATTAAAGGCCTAATTGTCATATTTTGGACTTTATGGAAATAGTTTAGGCCCAAATATAATCCAAGACTAAAATTTGACCCAACCAAGCCCATTAGCCCAATTACAACAAATTAAATTAATATATCATTCCAAATTACACATTAATTCAATTGAAGTGTAATTAACATAATTAATTAATTAATCTAGTATTTCCAAAACACTAATTAATCATGCTTAACATCTAATTCATGTCCAACACAAATTAAAGCACAATCAATCCATTCCAACATGCTCCACACTCACGGCAATACATGAAATTAACATCCAATTTTGATTTCAATCTAATTAAATCAACAATTAACATTCAATTTCATGTGAATCAACATATCCAATTGTCTAATTCAAAAAATAACCATGAGCAATCCTAGGGTAATTTTCGGCCAAGGGGTAGGAATTAGGGAAAATTAATCTAATCAATTTTACACAATTCCAACAATGCACAAATCCAATTGAACATCATATAAACATATCCCAACAATCAATTTAGGCAAAATTAAGCTCCAAGCCAAAATCCCAAATTAAAGTCCATAAACCCTAGAAATTAAATCAAGCTTAGATCGCGCTATGATACCATTGTAAGTGTCCTATACATGCCATAGGATCTCTAAGCGTGATTATTGTGTGAATTAATCAAGAAAGTTGCGGAATACTTACATTGATCGGATTTAGGATTTCCAAAATTTCATGGATATGGAAGCTTCCAAGCTCATATGTGAGTATCCATATCACCTTCATTTGACTCCCTTATGTGCTAGCAAGAACAAACGGAACAAATTTTATCTCCCAATGAGAAATAAATTTGCACAAGAGAGAGGGAAGCAATCGGTTAATCTTCAAAAGAAAAACCCAATTGCCTTTCTCGGCCAATCTTGACAAAGAGGCCAATTCGGCCTTCTTCAAAAGAAGCCATCAGAAGCCAAAAAACTTTTATTTCTCTCGGCAATTTTCAAAGAAAATAGAGAGCAATTGCTCTTTCTTTATGTTGATGGTGTTTTCAGGCACTATGACATTTAAAGCAGCACGACGAGGATATGAGGGTAATTCCTTGCTTGGGTGAGATCATTAAAGTCAACCCGACCACTTTGCAATAAAAGAACAAGCACCTTACGGTTTCAAACCGACCACAACATATATAGACCGAACTCATGAAGACCGGTAACCGATCACTTTTGTTCAGATAAACCGAGCACTATCAGGTCGACAGCATCAATCTCAGTTCAAAAGACTATCATGACCGACCTCATTAAGACCGACCAGATATCAAGACGTGCCCCAGAAGATGACACCTTATTCTTGCGGATAAGATAAATAAATTATCATACTTTCACGAGGAAAAGTAATGAGTCAGAATCCAAAAAGGAATAAGAAAAGTGAAAGCAATATTAGACTAGGAATCCTTACAATAGGAGAACACTGATTCGACCAGGAATTCTTATACGAATAGGAGTCTGATTTCTGTACTATTATAAATAGGAGGGCAGAGAATGTGTAATGGCATCTGAATCATCAAGCTCTGACTTGTAGAAAATAAAAAGAGACCTGAAAAGAATGTTTGAGTAATAAAAGTATCATCCTGTTTGTGTCCGTGGACGTAGGTCGGATCCAAATCCACCGAACCACGTTAAATCTCCTTGTTGATTGGTGTGTTTATCTGTTTTTTGCTAAATTTGCTTTTGGTTCCCCATAACCAAACAAATTCACTATTGAAGGAGGATTACCTCGGAAGTGATATTCCTATATTACTCTGAGACCAAAATCCACCGTCAACAGTTGGCGCCGTCTGTGGGGAATTAACAAAAAGCAACTCGCGTAGTGAGACAATGGCGGAAGGCGGAAACCACCAATCATCAGGGAACTCGGCTGCAGATTGGATAGAGAAGATCGAAGAGAACCTAAGAAAAGAAAGGGAGGAAAATCAAACCCTGCTAAAAACCATAGTAGACCGGTTGGAAAAGATAGAAGGAGCGCACGACGAAAAATTCGAGACCGGGACCAGCCGACGAAGGAACGAAATAGCAGAGGGAAAAAAATTGTTGAAACAAGTGAGGACGACAGACCCCGGAGGAGGGGCCCCTACAGGGTAAGGTCTGTGGTGGTTCAGAAAGATTCCCAAACTGAAGACATGTGGGAGGAAGAGGATGACAAATCGTCACCAGACTCCTCCTATGATAGCCCTCACAACACTGGGAGAAGAGGAAAAGAATATGACGAAAGAGTGCGGGAAGATACCGGGCCTGAGAAGTACCGCACCCAAGACAACAGAAAGAGAGGAAACCGCAGGAGGAGGCATGAAACCAAGGATAGCAGCATGAAATCTTGGTTACGGGAGGAGCTAGCCAAATGGGGAGTATTCCTCAATACAGACAGAGGAGATGCCCGGGACGGCAAAGATGAGTCCCCCCTCACAGAGGAAATAAGGTCAGAGAAATTCCCAAAAAGATTCAGCATGCCAACCATGACGCCATACAAGGGCCATACCGATCCCAAAACCCACATCGAAGGCTTCGTCCTACTAATGGAGGTACAAGGGGTAACAAGGGACGCCATTTGCAAAGTGTTCCCCTTGACTCTAGCCGGACCGGCCATCCTATGGTATAGAAGCCTAGCCCCAATAAGCATCAGCAGCTTCACACAACTCAGAATGTCATTCATACGGCACTTCAAGGGGGCTTGCGTCCCCAGAAAGACAATTGGAGAACTAAGACTTATAAAACAAGGAGACGATGAACCTTTGAAAATATTTATTGAAAGGTACCACAATATGGTACTCGAAGTCGGAGGGTATGAATCCCCCGAAGCCCTGGAAAGCTTGAAGGGAGCCTTGAAAGTCGGGAGGCTATGGACCCACCTAAGGATCCAAGACACCCCGGACTACGCAACCGCCCTGGAGGTGGCCCGAAAATTCGTTTTATTAGAAAACGAGGAGAAAATATCCCGAAAAGGGAAAACCATCAGAGAAAGAACCATAAGGGAGGGCGCTCCCCGCCGCGTAGAAAGAGAATCCAGAAGACCACCCCTAAAACACAAGGAGTTCAAACCACTGCACCGAGACAACCAAGAGAGAAGGGCGCCGACCCAAGTAAACCATGTGGTCGGGGAAGATGCATACATTCCCCTAAAGAAACCACTGGGGCAAATTGTCATGGAGATTCAGGGGAAAGGCCTCTTAGTAGAACCCGACCAAAGAAGATTTCCCCCGGACAAGAGGAACCAAAAGGCTTACTGCATACATCACAACTCCAGAGGAATGCAACGGAGGGGTGTAAAGATCTGCGGGAACAGATGGAAGACCTAGCACGAAACGGATATCTGAACAAATACATTGACCACGAAGTTATGACGGCCAGACAAAGAGCACGTGGCCGCCAAATCAATATCATCGCAGGAGGGAGAACACTGGCCGGAAACTCTAACCGGTCAAGGAAAGACTACAGCAGAACCCGAGGACCGGACGTCCTAGAAACAGAGCAGGCCACAGGGCTCCAGGGAAGCCGGTCGGTACCGATAATGTTTACCGATGAGGACACCCGAGGGGTAAGTTTCCCTCATGACGATGCATTAATAATCAAGGCAGTAATTAGCGGGTCAGAAGTAGACAGAATCCTAGTGGACCCCAGAAGCGCAGTTGACATAATATCCAGAGAAGCACTGGACAACCTAGGGGTAGAGTATGCAGCCCTAACCGACGATAGCACTCCCCTATACGGATTCGGAGGATCAGCCGTCATCCCACTGGGAATGATACAGTTGGCAATAACAGTCGGGACATATCCCCGGACCCGGACGATCATGACAGACTTCATTGTAGTAGACTGCATGAGCAGCTACCAAGCCATCGTCGGACGACCTTTCATGATGAAAACAAAGGCCGCAATGTCCTGCTACCACCTAAAACTGAAATTCCCCACCCGGGAGGGGATCGAAATCGTATACGGAAGCCAGAAAACAGCTCACAGCTGCTTCGCAACTCTCTCACGAGAGACTCTCTGCATTAAAGAAGATACCCGAAAACGACAAAGAAGCCTGGGTGAAGAAGAAGAAAACAGAAGCCCTGGGCCTCGGCCAAACAAAAATGCCCGACTCGCTGCAGCTGAGGAGACAGAAGAAATAGAACTTTACGGGCCAGGAAAAAAGCATAAGGATAGGAGGAGGCCTGGACAAATCTCTACAACGGGACCTACTAGAATGCCTGAAAGAATACCCGGACGTCTTTGCCTGGGGATACAATGACATGCCTGGAATCGACCCAAGATTCATCAATCACCGCCTAGCAGTAGACCCGTCACGCAAGCCGGTCAGGCAAAAGAGAAGGAACTTCAATCAAGAAAGGAGTAAAGCAATAGCAGCCAAGGTCGAGAAGTTATTAAAGGCATGTCTCATCAGGGAGGCAAGGTACCCAGATTGGGTATCAAACGTAGTGTTGGTAAGAAAAAACAATGGCAAGTGGCGAATGTGTGTCGATTTCACCGACCTAAACAAGGCATGCCCAAAGGACAGCTTCCCCTTGCCGAACATAGACCAGCTAGTGGACGCCACAGCTTGTCAGGGATTACTGAGCTTAATGGATGCTTTCTCCGGATACAACCAAGTCAAAATGTGCCCTGCAGATGAAGAGAATACCACTTTTGTTACCGATCAAGGACTTTACTGCTACAGAGTAATGCCCTTCGGACTGAAAAATATTGGGGCTACCTTCCAAAGGTTGGTAAACAAAGTTTTTAAACCTCTCATCGGCACGACAATGCTAGTTTACGTCGATGACATGATAACGATGTCGAAAGAACCAAGCTATCACATGGCCGACCTAAAAAAGACCTTCGAGCTATTAAGGAGACACAACCTGAAACTCAATCCAGAAAAATGTACCTTCGGGGTAGCCTCAGGAAATTTTTTAGGTTACATGGGGAGTGCCCGAGGTATCGAAGCAAACCCACAGAAGATCGAGGCAATACTGGGCCTAAAATCCCCCAAAATAGTGAAAGAAGTACATAGTCTGACCGGTAGAGTGGCCGCTCTCAATCGGTTCATATCACGAGCAACTGATAAATGCCACCCCTTCTTCAAAGTGATCCAAAAAGCAAAGAAGGATATCGACTGGACACCAGAGTGCGAGGAAGCCTTCCAGCAGCTGAAGCAGTATCTAGTACAGCCCCTACTCCTGGCAAAACCACTCCCGGGGGAAACATTATACTTATACCTGGCCGTTTCGGAGCGAGCAGTAAGTTCGGTACTAATACAAGAGACCGACAAGGTCCAGAAACTTGTTTACTACATCAGCAAAGCCCTCCTAGAGGCCGAGACCCGATATCCAGTACATGAACTGGTCGCCCTTTCATTGATCACGGCAGCTCGGAAATTGCGGCCTTACTTCCAGGCCCATCCTATCAGGGTCTACACCGATCACCCCCTAAAACAAATTCTGCAGCGGCCAGAAGCCTCCGGCAGACTAGTAAAATGGTCGGTAGAGCTAAGTGAACACAACATCTCCTACCTCCCGAGAGCAGCAGTTAAAGGACAAGCCTTGGCAGATTTTGTCGCCGAATTTACCAAACCCCAGATCCTGACTATAGAGGAAGACAAATGGGAGATGTCTGTAGACGGTTCCGCCAGCACACAAGGCAATGGCGCGGGAGTCATCTTGAAAAACAACAGAGGAGAAGAAATCCCGCTCGCCCTGAAATTCGCTTTCGTAGCGACCAATAATGAAGCAGAATATGAAGCAATACTGGGCGGTTTAAGACTATGCACGGTACTGGGGATCCGAGATGTGGTAGTAAGAAGTGACTCACAGTTAGCCATTCAGCAGCTAAATGGAACATTCCAAGCCAAAGAGCCTAGCATGATGGCCTATCTGACCGAAGTGAGAAAGTTAACTGGGAAAATGGGGGATGTACGCTTCGAACAAATCTCCCAGAAGAAATTGTGAAGCAGACTCCCTGGCACGGCTCGCTTCCTCAACAAAAGCCGAGCACCCCAGAATAATCCCTTTAATTTACATCCGGGAAAGGAGCGTAGGGGAATCTGAAGTAGAAGTTCTAGATAAAGAAAGCAAAACATCATGGATGCAACCCATCAGAAAATATCTGGAAACATGAGAAACACCAGGAGACAAAACGGAGGCCAGGAAGTTAAGATACAAAAGCACCAGATTCTCCATAATCAACGAGGTACTTTACCGAAGGGGTTACTCAGTCCCCCTCTTAAGATGTTTAGCAGAAGAAGAGGTGAATTATGTACTCAGAGAGATACATACGGGCATCTGCGGAAGCCACGTCGGGGGTCGCTCAATTGCTTTCAAAGCCCTAAGACAAGGTTTTTACTGGCCGACCATGCACCAAGACGGCATAGAAGTGGCCCGCAAATGCGAAGGATGTCAGAAAAAACACAAATCTACACCACCAACCAGCAGAACAGTTAACTACGCTGCTCAGTCCCTGGCCGTTCGCCCAGTGGGGACTAGACATCATTGGGCCAATGCCACGAGGGAAAGGACAGGCAAAATACGCCATCGTGGCCATAGACTATTTCACCAAATGGGTGGAAGCAGAGCCATTATCCACCATAACGGAGAAAAAAGCCACTGAATTCCTGAAGAAAAATATCATTTGCCGATTCGGAATTCCCCGAGCCATCATCACTGACACGGGAAGCAGTTTGATAGCAAAGGCTTCAGAAAACTATGCGAGGACCTCCAGATCGCCTTAAAAAAAGGATAAGTATACACAGGGCCCCGTCCGGGTTACCCTTCTCAATCAACCCGAACAAGGGCGAGACATTCTTCCACAGCTGGTTCAGACGTCGGTTGGGTAGGCTCGGCCTCAGAATGGGGAATAGCAGTTTCGACCACGTCAACCTGGGAAACACCTACTGCAGGGACCGGAGCAACCGAAATTGGGTCGGGATCCATCGCCTCCTCGGAAGAAGGGGGAGCCACTTCTGAAACTCCTCATCGGACATCTCCCCTTTGCAAAAGCGGATGGCCGCATGAATAGGGCCCATATCAAGACTAGGCAGAACCATTGGGTATGATCTCGGCGCAATCCCCGACCCCCTCGAGACGGATCGCATCTCTCTTTTCTTCTAGCTCTGCCTCTTTTCCCATGAGTTCATCCCGGGTCCGCCCCAATTCCTCCTCCTTGGCCCACAGCTTATACTCCACGCTGCCTATCTCCACCTTGAGGATCCCAATCTCAGTCCGGGCCTCCACCAAACTTGCCCTCGCCTCTTCAGCGTTCTTCCGCTCTAGAGTGGCAGCAACCTTAAGGGCTTTATTTTTTTTGACAGCCTCGACCACGGCCAGCTCGTAATCCCTATTCCTCTCTTCAGCACTAGCCAGTTTGGCCTCCACTTCAGAAAGACGGTTTTGAAGCCTCTGGGATTGGCCGCCTTCGGACAAGAGGCTTATGAACAAATCCTTGTTCTTGGCCGCTAAGTAATTTGCCTGCCAAGAAAGAAAGAAAGGTTAGAAAAATAAAACAAAGTCCAGAAGACACCCCGGATATAGAAGAAAAGTAAAAAAAAAAAAAAAAAAAAAGTAACCTGGGCCAACTAGGAGCACAGCTTTGCAACCATCTCCTCGGGCGAAAGGTCCTCGAACCTCGGAATCTTCTCTGGAGGTACGGCCTCGGCCAGCTCATTAAAGGCCGGTACCAGATGAGAAGTAGCCTCCCTAATATCCTTCCCGAGGTCATCAACCCCGAGAATCACGGAGCCTTTTAATTTCTTGGAAGGACCCCCCTGCCGAGCTGAAGTTCTTTTACTCGGAGCCTCCTCCTCCTCCTCCAATTCTCGCCTCAATTGAGTGTCCACAGCTCCAAATTGGCGCTTCCTTCTCCTGGAAGGTTTTTGGGGGTTATCAGGACGGATAACACCCATTAGAGACGCCCCGGGAGATGAAGATGGGCCCCGAGAGCTCGGCCGTTCTACCCCCTCAGCCACCTTCTTAGCCTCAGAAGATTCAGGTCGCTTCCGGGAAGTGCCAGCTCCACCGGGACTGGTTTTCTTTGAAACACCGGCCAACCGATCAAGGTACCTCGGTCTCTTTGACATGCCTGCAAGAAAGCAAAAATAAAAAAAAATCAGGACCCGAGCATACTGTAAAGAGAGAAAAAAGAAACAACATGAAACGTGCTCAATAAACATAAGAATTGGTTAGAAGATCAGTAAAAACCTACCTATCCGACTGGGGACCTCCGGAGGGACGGTCCGAATAAGGCCCGACTCAACAAAAGCTGCATCATTAACTAACTCCCTCCAGTGGGCGGCATACCCCCGAGCCCAATGTACCCGCCTCCGGACCTGACGAGAAACCTTGGGAGCATCCCGCCAACAAGCTGGGAAGAACCAGAGAAGTTAGAAGCCTAAACGTAAAAAATGAAAAAAAAAGGGGGGGGGGGTATTAAAACTCCTAACCTCCCGCTCTGAAGATGTTCGGGACCGAGACGTCCTCTAAGTAAAATCGCAGGACCCGTCCCCAATCTCCTGTGGCCGAAAACCAAAGATCCTTGAAGTTTTTGTTGGAGTCGGGGAGCTTACGGACGACGTTGGAAGAATCAGCATACGCAGAGAGGTAGTATTATCCGTGGTGCGACCTAGGGTTAGCCTTCAGCCGGTATAATCTCTTCACTTCTTCGAGAGAAGGCTCGCTAAACCCCGCTCGGTGCCAGACCACATGCATGCCGACCAAAATCCACCAGCTGTTCAGACACAGTTGACAAGGAGCAATCTCCATCTCGGCCAGCATCCAAGCGAAATAACGTTGCATCGGCAGCCGCAGCCCACACTCGAAAAAAGCAGGAAGAAGTGCCACCGAGCCCTCATCAGGTTGACTAGCACGATCCATCGGGCCGGGAACTTCGAGGGTAATATCTATTGGAATATCGTATCGCTGCCGCAGCAGCGCTAGATCGTCCTCAGTTATCTTGGAAGGCCGATTCATATCCAGAGTCGAGCTACCAAGATCACTGGGCTCTGGATCCCTCGGGGGACCCTCTGGTGATAAGTATCTTGCTCAACTTCGGAAGGGGTAGGGGTAGTATCAAGGTCTTCCACACTGGGTGCCCCGAACCCGAGGAAAGCTCTTCATCAGGGGGATTCGAGGGTCTAGCAGGTTTTAAAGAGGAAGATTTGTTGTCAGACATTCCTGACATTCGAAGAAATGGAAAAGAAGGGGGGAATCAGTCTATAACTAAAAACTACTCAGAGCCGCCGTCTCAACTAGGCAGGTGGTTTCTAAGTGCCCTAAGCAAAAACCAACAAGCTATAAATCTTTCCCTAGCAACATTCAAAAATAACAACAGATTCACAACACACAACTGCGAAGAGGTCGTTCAGAAGACTTACTTGTTCTTTTCGGAAAGGTTAAAGGTTGTACAGTGCGGTTTGCTCGTCCCTTATGTTCACAGGTCACGGCGGAGAGAGAGAAAGAAAATCCGCGGTTGAAAGAAACTCCAATAGCACTGAGTTGAACGAGTCACGGTTGGAACAAGGAAACGTTTACAGGTAGGAAGAAAAAATTGCCAAAAGGATTGCACAATAAAAGCCTCGTGTTCCTATAGCCATGATCAGGACGCTCGTGGCCGTTGGATCAAAATAAGAAACCCGAATGAACGCCAAGTGTCAAACCGTAAAAGAGGTCTGCCAAAATTAAACAGACGGTTGAGATCAGCGCACTGTGAAGACGCCTCTACACGGTCGATTCGCTTCCTTTTTGGCGGGAACCCGACGGATGTTCGACAAGTGTCGAAACTAGAAGAAACCCTAAAGATGATTTGATGGGCATTTAAGCAGACATGACTGTTGCGCGTCTCAAGAAAAGGCGCTTGAAAAGAGGCGACGGAACACTTTAGAACCGGGTCGACCTCCAACAGAATAAATCGGCACACCATCTTTATATAGTTCCCGGCACCAACTTATACACTCGTTGGAACCGAGAACTAGGGGACAGATGTTGATGGTGTTTTCAGGCACTATGACATTTAAAGCAGCACGACGAGGATATGAGGGTAATTCCTTGCTTGGGTGAGATCAATAAAGTCAACCCGAACACTTTGCAATAAAAGAACAAGCACCTTACGGTTTCAAACCGACCACAACATATATAGACCGACCTCATGAAGACCGGTAACCGATCACTTTTGTTCAGATAAACCGAGCACTATCAGGTCGACAGCAGCAATCTCAGTTCAAAAGACTATCATGACCGACCTCATTAAGACCGACCAGATATCAAGACGTGCCCCAGAAGATGACACCCTATTCTTGCGGAAAAGATAAACAAATTATCCTACTTTCACGAGGAAAAGTAATGAGTCAGAATCCAAAAAGGAATAAGAAAAGTGAAAGTAATATTAGACTAGGAATCCTTACAATAGGAGAACACTGATTCGACCAGGAATTCTTATACGAATAGGAGTCTGATTTATGTACTATTATAAATAGGAGGGCAGAGAATGTGTAATGGCATCTGAATCATCAAGCTCTGACTTGTAGAAAACAAAAAGAGACCTGAAAAGAGTGTTTGAGTAATAAAAGTATCATCCTGTTTGTGTCCGTGGACGTAGGTCGGATCCAAATCCACCGAACCACGTTAAATCTCCTTGTTGATTGGTGTATTTATCTGTTTTTTGCTAAATTTGCTTTTGGTCCCCCATAACCAAACAAATTCACTATTGAATGAGGATTACCTCGGAAGTGATATTCATATATTACCATGAGACCAAAATCCACCGTCAACACTTTATTCGGCCATAAAAAATGAGAGAAGTCAATGGCTATTGCCTTTTATTTAATTCTGAAAGAAAAAGTAAAAGTTGCTTTCCTTTTCGGCAGTTTCCAGAGAAGACAACAACCACTTTTTTTTTTTCCTTAAAAAATAAAAGCAAACGTTGCTTTTGCTGATTTAAAAGAAATCAATGGCCACTTTTGCGCCAAAATGAAAAATGAAGATTAATGGCCTTTTGGCCAAACCGAGAGAGATAAAAAGAATTTCCAAAATTCATTTTTAATATATATTTTATTGGTGGGTGAAATGGGTAAGTAAAATCCAATTTATTACCCAACAAATTCCATCAACAAATGACTAGTTGATGTAAGTGAGTGGGTCCCATCACATTGAATTCAAAATTCAAATTACTTACACAACGCACTTTGGGTTCAGATTCGTTTAATCCGATTAAACGAATTTTCCGTCGCGACGTAATTAAATCTATTTTAATTAAATAATTATGCCTCGCAAAATTATTATTAAAGTCGCTTACGAATTAATTCTAAATTAATTCGTTCGCTTGAATTAAAATCCAATTTTAATTCCGTATTGAAATCTAATTTCAATTAATATATCTAATATATTATTTTAGCCCAGTTAAATAAATTAAATAGTAAAATCTAATTTAACTATTAAATTTATTTTACCGATTAATTCCAAATTAATCGCGTTCTCTCCTCTCGACGAATTTAATCTCAGATAAATTCTCGACGCAATTAATCCCAGATTAATTTTCTCTCTCATAATTAATCCCAGATTAATTTTTCTGTTCGAGTCAAATATCATCGGTGAATCTTTGGGATGCGACCCAATATATCACTGGATATGTTGGCAGTAAATACGGTTATCGGACTATCCGAACACGTGTGTACCCAGTACCACGTCTTTACCGATTTACAAGACATGGTTGGCTTCTACCAAAGCACCGTGCCTACCCAATTCTCCAGAAATATTCTTCTACGGAATACAATATCTTTGTCAGGGGCAGTATACGTAGTATTGCGCATTACGATCCAGTATCAGATGTCACATGCTAGGTAGACCCGGCCACGGTTCGGGTTCGGAACCGGAACCGTGGCCGACCGGTGGAACGGTTCCAACCGGAACCATAGGGTTCCAACAGGAACCCTCCCCAACGGCTACTAGCCGTTAGGGCCCCAACGGCTAGTAGCCGTCGGCTCCCTGCCCAAATATGAAAAAAAAAATTTACAAAAAATTTATAAATTAAAATCTAAATTACTAATATATCCCTAATAACGGTAATAAAACAGTTATATTTAGGGGCATTTTTGGTATCAAAAAAATTCTAAAACTCTATAAATAGGATTCATTTTTCCTTATTTCAACACACCAAATTCTCAACTCTCTCATTTTCTATAATTCTCTTATTCTCAATCTCAATTCAATACAATTATCTTATAATCTTATTCTCAATCTCAATTCAATTAGTTGTTAATTTGTTATCATTCGCAAATCGCAATTATTCAATTTTCTTATTTTTCTTCCTAATTTCTCAAACGAAAAATGGCAAGCTCATCTGAGAATATAATGTCAAATATGCCAACCCAAGAGAGCGGCCCTAGTGTCGGTGCACAATCACGGAGAAGAGAAGTTAAGGCTCGGTCTTCAGATATTTTCAAAATTCATTTTCATTTGGAACGCCTAGAAGATGATTCACAACGAGCAATTTGCACCTATTGTGGGGTTACCTATAAATTTTCTGGTGGATACGGCAATATGATCAAGCACATGGAAAAACATCATCTGGTTGAACTTGGCATTGATACGACGCAAACTCAAATGACCAGGTACACATCATCTAGTAGAGGTACGAGTGCTGTAGATTTATTTAAAAATTCTGATGCAAAAAATAAAGAAGAATTTGCGAAATTAACTTGTATGACACATCTTTCTTTAAGCTTTGGTGAAAAACTTCATTTTACTAATTACGTGCATAATGCTTTAAACCCTGCTGCATGTAGAATGACTCGAAACACAACAAAACTTCATATTTTTAAATTATATAAAGATGGTAAAATTATTTTAAATGAAATATTTAAAGAGATGAAAGGTCGTATTTCTATATGTTCTGATATTTGGAGTGACCATTGGCAAACACACTCATACATGGGTGTGACTTGTCATTGGATTGATGCATCATTTACCATGCAAAAATGACTTATTGCATTTAGAGTTTTTGATGACCAACATACTGCACATAATATTTATAGAATGATGAAGGTAATTTTTGATGAATATGGTTTACTGCACAAAATTTTAACAATTGGATTTGATAATTCATCTGCAAATACTGTATCCATCAATGATTTAAAATCCTTATGTCAACCAAATTTAGGGGGTCAATTTTTTCATATTCGTTGTACATGTCATGTCCTTTGTTGGACAGTTATGACCCATAGCATCACTATTTGTACAGATCATGGTGTTGTTGTACAAATTAACTATGTGACAAAGGAAATTGCTCTTTTATCATTTGTGATTAGATCACCAAGATGTATAAATGATAGAAGGTCCATATGATTAGTTCCGGATTGAGATGATATGAGACAGTATCAATCCATAAGGGTTTAATCATTAAATATCTCTAGTCGTAGTATTATCGAGATTGGACATCGATAATGCGAAATAGACTAGTATTACACTTGTGCACGTTGTGGGAGCATAACGGCATAGTTCTCATAAATTTGGGTATAGGATACTCATGCAAGTGTAATAGGAGGTTGTGTTTACCGATGGTACGGGAACAGCTTCGCTCTGGATAGACCCCTCAAAATTCCATTGGTAGTATGACTATGTGTCTATGGAAGTCCGAATCAGGGTAGGTGTATTTGGTCTTAACCTGAGACTTGCACCGCTGATACTTGCGACAATCAATACGTTTTGGTTTTGGTCGTCCTGGGCTTTAACAGGTTATGTGTACGGCTCTTCTGGGTATATTGAGAATCGTAGTGTATTGGGTGTGATGTCGAGATGGAAGTATCACTCCAGTCATAGTGGAGATGATGATCATGTAGGATACGGAACTGGTTCTCTTATGTAATGCAGTCATCGGGATAATATGATTAGGTCATGATTATCCGATTATAGAGACTAGTTACCAGAGATCCAATATGTACTTCGTACGAGGTAGACACAATTCCAGCACCAGGCCTTGCACGTGACATCCGATACTGGATCGAAATACGCAATACTACGTATACTACGCCTGATATAGATCACATATTCCAGTAAAAATATTTCTGGAGAATTGGGTAGGCATGACCCTTTGCTAGAAGCCAACCTTGTCTTGTAAATCGGTAAAAACGTAGTACTAGGTACGTACGTGTTCGCATAGTCCGATGACCGGATTTACTACCAACATATCCGGGGATCTCATGGGTCGCTTCCCGAAGATTCACCGATGACGTATGACTCGCACTTTATTAATCTGGGTTTAATTAATGAGAGAGAGAAAATTAATCTGGGATTAATTACGGAGATATTTTATCTGGGATAAAATATTAATTAAAGAGAGAAAATTGATTAATTTGGAATTGATCGATAAAATAATATATTCGATATATTATACGAAATTGGATTTCGACGCGGAATTAAAATTAGATTTTAATTCGGGCGAACGAGTTAATTTAGAATTAATTCGCTAGCGACGTGAATAGTGATTTTGCTAGGCATAATTATTTAATTACGTCGCAACGGAAAATCGTTAATTTGGAATTAGCGAACCCGAGCCCAGGAGTGTTTGCGGGCGCACTCGCATTGCGAATTTAAGTGCGGCCCACAAGTCACATCAAGCGTCAAATCACTAGTCAATCAAGTGATGGAAGTCACATCACTTTGAGTGAAATGATGTCTAGTCACTTTTGATGTGAATAGTTGATGTGGGTTGTTGAATGCATTTAATGCATTTTTGCCTCCAAATTTCTTGACTTTTTGAAAGCAAAATTGGTATATCTTTATTTGATTTTTGGAAAATCAAATAAGCGTATTAGATACACAAACCAACACACTCACTCTCTCCCTCCTCTCATCTCTCTCGGCCTAGGGCCATCTTCTTCCTCAAAATTCTGGTTTTGCCGAGAGTTCAAGGAGAAGCAAAGGGAAGTTTTGAGGCAAAATTTCCGGAGTGCTAGCACGCTTTAAGAGTCTTGCGAAGGTGATAGGGAACCGCACCCGTGAGCATGGAATCACAATACAAAGCTTGGAGCTTGATGGAGGTGATGACCGAATTCTTGGAGCTCAAAAATCTGAAAAAGCCGAGAACCCAGGAGGGAAAAGCATGAAGATTTTTGATGTTCCTCGCGTCGCAAAAGCCAATCGTTGTAAGTATGATTCCGCCATGCTTTTACGAGTATTCATACATATATGTTTCATTGCTGTATTTGATCATTGGGACTTAATAGAAACCCAACAATGGTATCTTGAGCCATTTTGAGCATGAAACTTGAATTAGGGTAAAATTGGGTAAATTGAATTTGAGCATGTTTGAGTGAAATTAATTGTTTGAGCATGCTTGTAAATGAATGACTTGGAGTTATTTTTGATCAATTTTGTGAAAATTGGATTGGATCATTTTTCCCCAAAATTCTAGGTTTGGCCGAGAGTTACATGTGCCCTAAGTCATGGTATTTTTTGTGTTTTTGATCATTGGATGAGTTCGAAAATATGGGTAATGTTGATTGTGGATTTAATTGGATTGAAACCGAATCGGACAAATAAAACCCCAAAATGCCGAGACATGTTAGCATGGTAAATGAGTTGATTTTTGATTCAATTGTGTTGGACACTAATTGATGATAATGAGCATAATTAATTGTACAAATTTGTGTTTTGTAAATGTTAATTTGGTAATTAATTATGGCATACACTTTAGGTTAATTAAGTTATGAAATTTGGAATTTGGTAATTTAATTAATTGGGCTTATTTTGGAATTGGGCCTTAAAAAGTTGTAATTGGGCTTAATGGGCTTGGTTGTACCAAGATTGGTTTAGGCTAAATTGGTTGGATCCAATTGGGCCCAAACCATCTCCATAAAGTCCAATTATGACTTAATGGACCTTTAATATTAATTGGGCCTAATGGGCCTATATTGGTTTCTTGGCAAATAAGGGTGATTCCTTAAATGGGCTTTGGTATTTGGGTTTGACCCATATTGACCAAAAGTCCATGCCTTAGAAATTAATTAAAAGCCCATTGGACTTTAAATTAAATTGACATTGGATGTTAATCGGGCTTTGAGACCCGTAGCGATTAGATTTAGAATCTAAGTCGAAAAGGTACATTAAAAGGTGTATTATTTAATTTGGAATTAAATAAATGAATTAGTATTAAATACAAATTAAATTGGATTTAATGTTGTTGTAGTTTAATTTAATTCAAGAATTCGTACTTTGAGTACTTATTCGCAAAACGAGGTTTGACTCGCCGCAAAATCAAATCGTTGTTTGAACATTGGATGGTCATTAATATTCAGATTAATTAATTGGATTAGATTGATTGATAACATGCTTGTGTGAAACATGGTTGCGATGTATGAATAATGTATATCGGATGGATATTAGACGGGTGGGGCAATTTTGGAATTGTTGTAATAAATTTAGAATTATTAAATTGGACCTGCGTGTCCAGCCTATTACCTCCTTACTCTTGTATTTCTCTTCTCACCTATTCCCCTCAATGTAAATGAGGTTTCTTTAGAAGTGTTATGTAATCGGGTAGAAGTAATACTTGTGCTAGCGGGAGAGAGGAAAATGAGAGATTTGTTATAGGAACAATGTGTTAAGTATCCATCCGCATATCATTATTATATTTATTTACTTACGCGCCTTATTATGTGTTTAGAATGCATGCTTAAGGGTGTATGATGATGAGACCTTTAACAGATAATTAATTGGTTGCCAATTACGCGAAAAACCCTCAACATCATATTAAGCGTTTTTCCTTCCATTGAGTGATTCTTACTCAAGATCCAAGACTGGCATTGGTTTGTTGGCCAAAGTCAAGACCTTTGTCCGTCGAGGATGTGTTTGAATCATGAAGGCTTTGTTCCATATTGGTGTCTGTCAAGTTGTGATTTTTTTGGCCAAAGTCAAGATCATTCTTGTCCATCGACATTGATTACGAAGCTTTCCAAGGTCAATGGGTTCCGTTTAACAGGGATCACTAAGTTTGTTGTGCCAAAGCCAAGGCTTAGTTGATTCAGAGGAAAAAGGTTAGGTATATATTGGATATATTGGCATATATAAGATATATGTTTCGGACTGGATGTCCACCTACTTGATCTAGGAATTGGATGAGATCCAATTGATCTTAGAGATCTACCTAGTTAATTATCATACAATTTGTTGGCCAAAGTCAAGATTGTGTGTTATTTAACGGGATCCTAGCCCAATAGGAAACAGGTTTCACGAGTACTCCACAGAGGGTTAGAGGCTCGCCGAAAAATAGTGGGAGGCAAATATTAAATTTGCAATATTCGTTTAGTTACTTGCCATACGCGCTCATTCAAATATTTCGTCATATATAATTAATATATTAGTTGGACTAATATTTAATGTTGTTTTAAATTAAACAGTTGGACTGTATTCAAACTATTTCATTTATAGTTGATTATATAATTGGATTATAGTAATCAATATATTTGAATTAACTAATTTCAATTAATAGTTGATTTTATAATTAGATATAGTAATCAATATAATTGAATTTAATCAATTATAATTCTAGTGATTATATAGTTAGACTATAGTAATCATTATAATCAATAGTACCTAAAATCATTGATTTGATAGTTAGACTATTGGAATCAAGATAAATGAAATATTAGTGTTTAAAACATAATCCTGGGTGAAAATATATTTAAACGACTCTAATTTTCAAATTGGGAATAATATCAGGATAGTCCTGAAAACTAAGAAGTTACTTTATTTGATAAAATAACATCTTAGGCCTAAGCCTGAAGTTAAGCAAATAGTAGAATATGATATTTGGAATATTTATGTGATGATAATTTTAGTGCTTAATCCAATAAGCTTGCCAAAAGGACTCCTTAATTTCTTAGTCAGAACTAAGGATTAGATCCTTATAGTATGAAAATGAAATTGAAGGATCTTCATAGATCTATTCTTAGATCTTAGAAGTACTAAATTGCAATAGAAAACTCTTGGAGAGTTAATGGCTATTCTCAATGAGACAAAGCCAAAGTTTGCAATAAGGCAAGAAGCGCAAGGCTCGTTTTACTTCGACATCCCAGAAGGCCAAGGCTTGGCCAAAGGCTTATGGAGTGTGGAAAAGGAGCAAAGACAAAGTCATTATAATCTTCTGGGAAGATAAAGGACATATCCCAGAATGTCTGTCTAAATTGTGGCAACCAGAGACACGGAAGCGTGACTGCCGTATGGACAAGGCAGACATGAAGGAATTGAAGACGGTGCAAGGCTATGACTTCAAATATGTTTGTCATAAAAATGTTCACTACTAGTATTAAAATTGGATTTTAGATACTGGATGTGGTACATAAATATGTACTGATGTGCAGAATCTGCTGATAAGTAGGATACTGACTTCAGTTGAGATCGATCTACGAATCGGAAATGGGACGACAGTCGCTGTTTTAACCGTAGAAACCTAAGTTTAGGAACTACCCTTCGGGTATGTACTTAAATTAGGAAACTGTTAAAATGTATCTAGTTTGACTAGATACGTTATCTCTATATCAGGGTTTAACCCGTTGCGGGTATACCTTTATATTCTAGAACACTAAAGTGTTTTATTTTATAAAGATGATATTGAGATAAACACATTAGATGTGAATAACAGTATTTATATTTTGAATATAAATAAATCTCAAACATATGACATGACAAACAAATAGCTCAAACTGATTTAAGCAGTTGAGACTTATTTGTGGCATTGTTGTCTGGGACACAATTAAACAAGACTCGTATATCCATACTTTCGAAGAGTGGATACTAGGAAGGATTTGATTCTATTCAAATAATGTCTACGAATCTTGTTTATTAGGCAAAGTGCCTAAAACACCTTTACTTGGTAAAAGTGCAAGTGTCACCGATCTGCTAGCCCTCATTCATAGTGACGTAAGTGGGCCCATGTCTAGCTAGGCTAGAGGTGGATATGAATATTTCGTGACCTTTACGGATGTGGCATCGCGTTATGGTTATGTGTTTCCTTAGAAACACGAATCGGAAACTTTCAGAAAGTTTCGACACGAAGTAGACAAACAGATCGGCTAAAGTATTAAAACCATCACGGTTGGACCATGATGAAAATACTTAAGCATTATGTTTCTCATATACTTGAAAGAGTATAGTATTCTTTCAATGAGGACTCCTCCCGGAACACGTCAATTTGACGGTGTGTCCGAACAGAGAAACCGAATTTTGTTGGACATGATAAGGTTAATCATGAGTCGCTCTGAGCTACCATTTCCTTCAATGGATGTGCATTAACAGTGCAAAACTTATTTTGAATAAGGTTCCATACAAATCTGTTTGACAGACTTCATATTAGATATGAACAGGAAAGAAACTGGGTTTTCTCAATCCTGAAGATTTGGGAATGCTAGGCATATGTTTGGATGATACCAAACTAAAACCCAAATCAGATAAGTGCCTAATTGTGGGTTATCCTAGGGAAACCTAAGTATAGTACTTATACAACTCACAAGAGAACAATGTAATTGTTTCTCACCATGCGGTTTTCCTAAGAGGAGTACCTATATGCAGTGGTGAGTGGGAGGATAGTAAAACTCGATGAAAATCGGAGTAATACTATTTCAGGCACCGATTCCTTAATGGAACACAAATAGTTCATCAAGGATGAAACTATACCAATAATCTTCGAATACACAAGAACCACGTAAGTCGGAGAGAGTCAGAAAACAACCTGGGGTATGGGTTTCTGATCTCACCTCATAAAGATGTCAATCTTATTGAGGAATACGAACTGACTACGTATGAGGAAGTGATACAAGGTATCGACTCCCTATTATGGCAAAGTGCCATGATGTCCGAAATGGATTCCATGTATACCAACTAAGTTTGGATACTAGTTGTTGTACCGCAAGGCATTGTGCCTATCGGTACTATATAAGTCTTCAAGGAAGACATACATGGAAGGTAACATACCAACGTACTAAGCTAGGCTTGTAGCGAAAAGGTATCGTTATCAACATTGTGTCGATTACGATGAAACCTTTTACCTGTTGCCATAGTTAAATCCATTTGGATAATGCTTGCTGATGCTGCATGTTTCATTTATGAAATATGGCAGCTGAATGCCAAAACCGCTTTCCTTGACGAAAACCTTTTTGAAGGATGTTTATAACATCCTGACGGCTTTGTCGTACCAAAACGAGCAAACAAGGTTTGCAAGTTAATTCGATCCATGGATGGATTGAAGCAAGCATTGTGTTCTTGGAATCGTCGTTTTGATGTAATCATAATGGTGTATGATTTAATTCAAAACGGAAATTATTCTTGTGTATATAAGGAGGTCAGTGGGAGCGCACTGACAGTGAATGTCCTAAATAATGATGAAAAATCATTTCTTGGAAATGATATTCCCATAATACAATCGGTGAAAGCTTGGCTTTCATGAAAAATTTTCCGTAGAATTCTTGGGAGAAACAACCTTTATTCTAGGAATAAAGATCTACTGGGATAGATCTAAAAGTTGTTAACACTCTCCGAGAAATCGTACATTGAAATAAATGTACGCGACCTGGTGTCTCATATGCTTTGAGCATATGGAGTCACAATCAGGCCAATCCAAGTGATAGTCACTGGATTGATGTTAAGAATATCCTGTAGTATCTTAGAGAACTAAGGATGATTTCTTATACTATGGAGAAGGAGAACTTGAAGTGACTGGATCACTGCTGCAAGTTTCCTAACCGATAAAATGACTATAAGTCATAAGAACGGTACTATACAGTTTGAATAACGGAACAGTGAGCTGGAAATCTTCCATGCAAGATACTGTTTCCGAATAAACAACAAAAGTGGATTACTGCTGCAGCTGAGACAACAATAGAAGTCATTTGGGTCGATAATAATCCTAATCAGATTAGGAATAGTTCTGTTAGCAGCTGAGCTAGGCTACAGCACAGGCTAAAGAATTAATGGTCTCATCAACGATCCAGATATATACTTCACTATTCATCTGATTCGTTCGGAGTATACATCGTGGCGATGTGATGATCGAATAAATCGCATCAGATGATAATCATGCAAATCCGCTGACGAAAGCCTTTCCTCAACAGAAGTTTGAGCGAGTGTAATAGGAGGTTGTGTTTACCGATGGTACGGGAACAGCTTCGCTCTGGATAGACCTATCAGAATTCCATTGGTAGTATGACTATGTGTCTATGGAAGTCCGAATCAGGGTAGATGTATTTGGTCTTAACCTGAGACTTGCACCGCTGATACTTGCGATAATCAATACGCTTTGGTTTTGGTCGTCCAAGGCTTTAACAGGTTCTGTGTACGCCTCTTCTGGGTATATTGAGAATCGTAGTGTATTGGGTGTGATGTCGAGATGGAAGTATCACTCCAGTCATAGTGGAGATAATGATCACGTAGGATACGGAACTGGTTCTCTTATGTACTGCAGTCATCAGGATAATATGACTAGGTCATGATTATCCGATTATAGAGACTAGTTACCAGAGATCCGATATGTGCTTCGTACGGGACAGACACAATTCCAGCCCCAGGCCTTGCACGTGACATCCGATACTGGATCGAAATACGCAATACTACGTATACTACGCCTGATATAGATCACATATTCCAATAAGAATATTTCTGGAGAATTGGGTAGGCATGGCGCTTTGCTAGAAGCCAACCTTGTCTTGTAAATCGGTAAAAACGTAGTACTAGGTACGTACGTGTTCGCATAGTCCGACGACCGGATTTACTACCAACATATCCGGGGATCTCATGGGTCGCTTCCCGAAGATTCACCGATGACGTATGACTCGCACTTTATTAATCTGGGATTAATTAATGAGAGAGAGAAAATTAATCTGGGATTAATTACGGAGATATTTTATCTGGGATAAAATATTAATTAAAGAGAGAAAAATGATTAATTTGGAATTGATCGATAAAATAATATATTCGATATATTATACGAAATTGGATTTCGACGCGGAATTAAAATTAGATTTTAATTAGGGCGAACGATTTAATTTAGAATTAATTCGCTAGCGACGTGAATAGTGATTTTGCTAGGCATAATTATTTAATTACGTCGCAACGGAAAATCATTAATTTGGAATTAGCGAACCCGAGCCCGGGAGTGTTTGCGGGCGCACTCGCATTGCGAATTTAAGTGCGGCCCACAAGTCACATCAAGCGTCAAATCACTAGTCAATCAAGTGATGGAAGTCACATCACTTTGAGTGAAGTGATGTCTAGTCACTTTTGATGTGAATAGTTGATGTGGGTTGTTGAATGCATTTAATGCATTTTTGCCTCCAAATTTCTTGACTTTTTGAAAGCAAAATTGGTATATCTTTATTTGATTTTTGGAAAATCAAATAAGTGTATTAGATACACAAACCAACACACTCACTCTCTCCCTCCTCTCATCTCTCTCGGCCTAGGGCCATCTTCTTCCTCAAAATTCTGGTTTTGGCGAGAGTTCAAGGAGAAGCAAATGGAAGTTTTACGGCAAACTTTCCGGAGTGCTAGCACGCTTTAAGAGTCTTGCGAAGGTGATAGGGAACCGCACCCGTGAGCATGGAATCACAACACAAAGCTTGGAGCTTGATGAAGGTGATGACTGAATTCTTGGAGCTCAAAAATCTGCAAAAGCCGAGAACCTAAGAGGGAAAAGCATGAAGATTTTTTATGTTCCTCGCGTCGCAAAAGCCGATCGTTGTAAGTATAATTCCGCCATGCTTTTACGAGTATTCATACATATATGTTTCATTGCTTGATTTGATCCTTGGGACTTAATAGAAACCCAACATCCTTAACTTATGTGTTCAAGACAGTCTAAAAATATTATCACCTTTCCTTGATCCAATTAAAATGACACTTAACTGTATTTGGTCATATTCTCAAGTTAGGAGAGAATGGACGAAGTTTTGTAAAATAAATGGTATTAAATCGATTAAATTTTCAAGAGATGTTCCAACACGTTGGAATTCAACTTATTTTCTTTTATGTCAAGCATTTCAATACAAAGATGCATTATGTAGTTTTTTTCTCAACATGTTCAAAATATCACACTTTATCATAGTCAATGGGATATTTGTGAAATTTTTTTAGATATTTTAAAAGTTTTTGATGACGCTACTTTAATTTTTATCGGTGTTTATTATCCTACATCACATTTATTTGTTCTTGAAAGTTTGAATATTGTTGGTACTTTGGATGAACATGCTGAAAGTAGCGATCCTAATGATTATGTTTTGTTCGAAGCCATTACTGCTATGAAGGTAAAATGGTTGCATTATTTTAGAGAAATTCCTTTACTTTATCTTATTGCTGCTGTTTATGATCCTAGATTTAAATTAGAAGGTTTGAATGGTGATTTACAAACTTACTATGGTTATTTAGGAATATTAGCTGAAATTGATATTACAAGAATAATGACGAAATTAAGAAATGATTTAATTGATTTATTTAATGATTATATTGTAAGATATAACTTAGGAACATTAAGTGAATCTAGTAGTAGCGAACCCGTAATTCAAACAAGACTTAGCACAGGAGATCGTTGGTTATTATAACGAAATAAAAAAGTTAGAGATACGACAACTAATAACCCCGAATTAGATAATTATTTATCTACAAATTTCGAGTTTTCTACTGAAAGTTTAGTTAGTAAAAATTTTAAAATCCTTGAATGGTGGAACCGACATCAAAATATATATCATGTTTTATCAATTATTGCTAAAGAGATATTGGCATCACCTATTTCCACCGTTGCGGTTGAGCAAGCCTTCAGCTTGGGAGGCAATATATTGGAAGCTAGGCGATCTTCATTACACCTAAGCACTCTAGAAGCAACATCTTGTGTGGATGATTGGACTCGAGCTGATCTGAGACAACAAGAAGATGCCCCCGATGATTTTAAAGATTTGTTCGATAATGCATCTGCAAGTGCAACAACAAGTGCAAGCGGAACCGGAGCCGAAGGATCAACTGATAATGATGATTGATAATTGTAAAATTGTAATTTACAAAGGGAATATGTCTTAAAATTGTAATGGAACTACGTGAGCTTTGATTCCTCTCACCATTGGAGGATACGTAGGCAACTTCAATTTTTAAAAATTTAAGCTCAAGCTCTTCAATGTATTAATTTTATTTATTTATAAAATTAATCTCATTTATTTTAATTAATTTTCAAAATTAAAAAAAAAGGTTTGGAACTGAACCGGATCCGGAACCAAACCGGTCGGTTCCGGTTCGGTTCAAGGTTCCGGTTCCACTTAAGTGTGGAACCGGAACCGAACCGGATTTAACCGATTCGGTTCCGATTCCACACTTGTGGAATCGAAAACCGGCCGGTTCGGTTCGGTTCCGAACCGGAACCGAACCGCCGACCGGGTCTAATGCTAGGTCTGGGGCTGGAGTTGTGTCTGCCACGTACGAAGCATATATCGGATCACTAGCAACTAGTCTATTTATGATCGGAAAGTCATGACCTAGTTATACTTCCCTGATGGCTATAGCACTTAAGGTACCAGTTCTATATCCTTGCGTGATCATCATCTCCATATGACTGAAGTGATACTTTCATCTTGACATCACACCCAATACCCTACGATTCTCAGTATACCCAGAAGAGGCGTACACAGAACCTGTTAAAGCCCCGGACGACCAAAACCAAAGTATGCTGATTGTCACAAGTATTAGCGATGCAAGTCTCGGGTTAAGACCAAATACACCAACCCTGATTTGGATTCCCATAGACACATAGTCATACTTGTTGGGTTTCTCTAAGGTCCCAATGACCATTTTAAGCAATGAAACACATGTGCGAATACAACAAAGAAGTTGCAGAATACTCACAATGATCGGTTGAGCGATGCGACGAAGAACAAAACTTTTTATGCCCTTTGATGTTCACGACATTTGCTGTTTTTGGTCCTCCTCCATTCGGCCATGGATGTCCCCAAGCTCCAAGCTTGTGAATGATGATTCCATGCTCACGGGTGCGGTTCTCTATCACCTTCGCAAGACTCCGGAAGTGTGCTAGCACCTTTGAAAAATTGCCACAATCTTTCTTTTCTTCTTCCTCAACTCTCGGCAGTGGCAGTGAAAGAAGAAGAAGAAACAGCCCCTTTGGGCTTGAAGGAGAGAAGAGAGAGGAGAGAAAAATGTTAAGTGTTTTTGGTTAATTTCATTTCCAAAACAAATACCATATTTTACTTTCCAAAAAGTCAAGGCAATAAAGCCTCAACCACCTCCATCAACTATTCACATCACAATGACAAGTTGTCATGTCACTCAAAGTGACTAGACATCACATTAATCGATTGACTAGTGATTTGACGCTTGATGTGACTTGTGGGCCGCACTTGAATTCGAAATGCGAGTGCGCCCGCAAACACTCCCGGGCTCGGGTTCACTAATTCCAAATTAACGAATTTTCCGTTGCGACGTAATTAAATAATTATGCTTAGCAAAATTACTATTCACGTCGCTAACGAATTAATTCTAAATTAACTCGTTCGCCCGAATGAAAATCTAATTTCAATTCCGCGTCGAAATCCAATTTTGTATAATATATCGAATATATTATTTTATCGATTAATTCCAAATTAATCGTTCTCTCTCTTTTAATTAATATTTTATCCCAGATAAAATATCTTCGCAATTAATCCCAGATTAATTTTCTCTCTCATCTAATTAATCCCAGATTAATAAAGTGCGAGTCATATGTCATCGGTGAATCTTCGGGAAGCGACCCATGAGATCCCCGGATATGTTGGCAGTAAATCCGGTCGTCGGACTATCCGAACACGTAAGTACCTAGTACTACATTTTTACCGATTTACAAGATATGGTTGGCTTCTAGCAAAGCGCCATGCCTACCCAATTCTCCAGAAATATCCTTACAGGAATATGCGATCTATATCAGACGTATTATACGTAGTATTGCATATTTCGATCCAGTATCGGATGTCACGTGCTAGGCCTGGGGCTGTAATTGTGTCTGCCCCGTACGAAGCACATATCGGATCTCTGGTAACTAGTCTCTATAATCGGATAAACATGACCTAGTCATAATATCCCGATAGCTGCAGCATATAAGAGAACCAGTTCCGTATTGTAGGCACTGTATTTTTGCATATAAGCCCGATGATGAGTCTCGTATGGAGACACTACCTCTTTAGTTGTGAAAACCCCGGGAAACGGACGTTGGAAGGGTAAAGTTGGAAATTAGCATTTTGTCAGATTTAACTCGCTTGTTTCGCTTCGGGTTCGCTTGTTGGACCTCTATTTTAAAACACACCAAACCCATTAAATCACATCTCACAAATTAAATAATTAAAACCTTTAAAATACATGTCACAAATTAAATTAAATTAAATTAAAGTTAACTAATTTAAAGTAAATTAAAATACAATTAAAATCCAATTAAACTAAATCTAATTAAATTAAATTTCAAAATTAAATAAATCACTCACCTAATTTAAATAATTTATTGCATTAAATAATTAAAATTAAACACACACATAAATTAATTGATTTCTTTCCTTTCAAATAAACCCATGCAGAAACCCTAACCCTACCCTCTCACTATATAAACAACAACAAACCCTAGACATTTTTCTCTCTGACGCCCCTCTCCTCTCTCACGGCAATTCACAAATAAAACCCTAAACACTCATCAGCTCTCTCCTCCCTCCTTAACCACTCACACACCCTTGATCTCTCCGGTCTCTCTCTCATAAACAGGCGGCAGTAGCCAAAATAAAACCTACCTCACAGCCGGCCTCCATCTCTCTCTCCCCCTCGGTACGAAACAAAAACCATAGATCTCACAAATCACACACGACACCTACACTAAAAAACGCACTAACCACTCTCTCTCAAGTCAACCACTCACGCAGCCCCTTCATAAAGATAAAACCATAATGCTTCTTCTTTCTTCACGTCCCTCACTCTTACCTTCTCTCGATGACACAAACAATAAAACCCTAGCAAAAAAAGCCACGTGAAGACCCCTGTCCATCGAGTGAATGAACAATAAACAGCCACTGCCTGAACAAAAACGCACACCTAGCCAACTCACAACAAGGCCATAAACAAAAAAAAAGTAAACCTTAACCCTACTCGGCATCAACAAGAGCACACCGAAACCTAGCATCAACTCCCACCGATAATACACACTGATCAAACTGAAGCCAGACGCTCAAGAAGTCCACTTACGGCAAACCGATTGCTCAAACACACACCAGCCAAAAGTCACACACGGCAAACACAAAGCCAGTGAGCAGCCTTGGACGAGTGGAACCAGTGATCAATGTAGACAAAGCCAGCAACGAGCTGCCCCAAAGTGCCGCAAAACAGCCTCACACACAGCCCTCAATTCACGCCCAAACCAAGCCTAAAACACTCACTGCACTGCACCAAACTGCCGTACATTACAGCCCTGACCTGATCAGTTTTGCCACACCTTTAGCCCTCCAAACAGTCCAGAAAACACCTAAAAACTGCACCAAAAAACTGCACAAAGTCCCCCATAAAACCCCTTAAAACCGCAAGCCAATTCGCCTTCAAAATCACCCAAAACAGTCCCCTAAGCGACCAAAACAGTGACCTGAAACGCAGCGACCAAACAGCAGCGAAACGGAGTAGAAACAGCAGCCCGAGCAGCAAAACAGCGAGGAAAGACATTGAGTTGGTGAACTAAAAGAGTTGCGGATCATTCACCATTCCAACGAACGTGTAACGCCCTTTCGTGAGACGACAAAAGAGGTTAGACCTGAGGGCACCTTTTATTTATTATCTTTCATTTATTTTATTTATTTTAAAATATTATTGCATGAGAGTCGTTTGAGGCATGATGTGATTGTTGGATGAGCGGGATGTGTGTTCCCTTTTGTGGTATATCGGATGGAAACCCGGACGTAAATTCTGTAGCCGATTCCGAATGGACGGTATTGCGGTTTGTACTCGGGATACAACGCCACGTACCACTTAAGATACACATATCTTGTCTCATCCAAACTTGTGTTTGAGCATGTTGTAGTTCGTAGGTTATTTAGTTATTATTTAAAGCATGATTTAGCTTGGTTTATTATTTAAGCATGATTTAGTCGATAGGAATTTCTTTATTTATGCATGATTAGGTTGTTTTCACATTAGGGATTTAATTTATATTCATTCTTAGATTCTTATTTATTTTCCGCATTAGATAATTGAGCATGTTTGTGTGATGATTGTATGTTATTGCGTGTTTGCCGTCATGATAACTTATTTTGAAGTATGCGAACTTAGATATAGGTTCTCATTATTATGCATGCGGACTTAGGCGTAGATTACCCTTGAGCATGAATAGATTCGGTTAGTTTATTGCACAAATCATATCATCACAAGTGACATAAGTAAGGGACCATTCCGAACCCAACGGTTTGAGGTCTTCCCTTGCGAGGGGTGAGTGCGGCCTTAAATCTTTGTCCCAGTTCACACTGGGTGGTGACTCCATGTTATTTCGTACTCCCAACTAGGCCGCAAGCCTAGAACAGCGTCGTCAAGTTCTGTGTCCTACACGTATCCTACTTGATCATCATCTCCACTATTACTGGAGTGATACTTCCATCTCGACATCACACCCAATACACTACGATTCTCAATATACCCAGAAGAGGCGTACACAGAACCTGTTAAAGCCCTGAACGACCAAAACCAAAGTACATTGATTGTCATAAGTATTAGCGGTGCAAGTCTCAGGTTAAGACCAAATACACCTACCCTGATTCGGACTTCCATAGACACATAGTAATACTACCAATGGAATTCCGAGGGGTCTATCCAAAGCGAAGCTGTTTTCCGTACCATCAGTAAAACATAACCTCATACTACACTTGCATGAGTATCCTATACCCAAATATATGAGAACTATGCCGTTATGCCCTCACAACGCGCACAAGTGTAATACTAGTCTTTTCCACATTATCGATGTCCAATCTCGATAATACTCTGACTAGGGATATTTAATGATTAAACCTTCGTGAATTGATACTGTCTCATATCATCTCAATCCAGGAACTAATCATAAGGACCTCCTATCATTTATACATCTTGGTGATCTAATCACAAATGATAAAAGAGTAATTTCTTTTATCACATAGTTAATTTGTACAACAACACCATGATCTGTACAAATAGTGACGCTATGGGTCATAACTGTCCAACAATCTCCCACTTGGCCTATAGCCAGTCACTCGAGTGTCCTACACCCGAACTATGTACGGTTCGCTCAAATTTCTGCTGAGGAAAAGGCTTTCGTCAGCGGATTTGCATGATTATCATCTGATACGATTTATTCGATCATCACATCGCCAAGATGTATGATCCGAACGAATCAGATGAATATCGAAGTATATATCTGGATCGTTGATGAGACCATTAATTCTTTAGCCTGCGTTGTAGCCTAGCTCAGCTGCTAACAGAACTATTCCTAATCTAATTAGGATTATTATCAATCCAGAAGGCTTCTATTGCTGCCTCAGCTGCAGAAATAATCCACTTTTTTTGTTTATTCTGTAACCGTATCTTGCTTGGAAGATTTCCAGCTCACTGTTTCGATATTCAAACTGTATAGTACCATTTTTGCGACTTATAGTCGTTATTATCGGTTAGGAAACTTGCAGCAGTGAACCCAGTCACTTCAAGTTCTCCATCTCCATAGTATAATACAGCATCCTTAGTTCCTCTAAGATACTAAAGGATTTTCTTAACATCAATCCAATGACTATCACTTGGATTGGCCTGATTGTGACTCCATATGCTCAAAGCGTATGAGACACCAGGTCGCGTACATTTTTCAATGTACGATTTCTTGGAGATTATTAACAACTTTAAATCTATCCCACTAGATTTTTATTCCTAGAATAAAGGTTGTTTATCCCAAGATTTGTACGGAGAATTTTCTCGAAAGCCAAGCTTTCACCGATTATATTATGGGAATATCATTTCCAAGAAATGACATGTCATCATTATTATACAGGACATTCACTTTCAGTGCGCTCCCACTAACCCTCTTATATACACAAGAATCATATTCATTTTGAATTAAATCATACACCATTATGATTACATCAAAACGTCAGTTCCAAGAACACTATGCTTGCTACAATCCATCCATGGATCGAATAACCTGCAAACCTTGTTTGCTAGTTTTGGTACGACAAAATCGTCAGGATGTTGTAAACATCCTCCAAAAGGTTTCCGTTAAGGAAAGCGGTTTTGGCATTACAGCTGCCATATTTCATGAATGAAACATGCAGCATCAGCAATCATTATCCAAATGGATTTACCAATGGCAACATGTAAAAGGTTTCGTCGTAATCGACACAATATTGATAACGATACCTTTTCGATACAAGCCTAGCTTAGTACGTTGGTATGTTGCCTTCCATGTATGTCTTCCTTGAAGATTTATATAGTACCAATAGGCACAATGCCTTCCGGTACAACAACTAGTATCCAAACATAGTTGATATACATGGAATCCATTTCGGAAATCATGGCACTTTGCCATAATAGGGAGTTGATACCTTGTATCACTTCCTCATACGAAGTCAGTTCGTGTTCCTCAATAAGATTGACATCTTTATGAGGTGAGATCAGAAACCCATACCCCAGGTTATTTTCTGACACTCTCTGACTTACGCGGTTCTTGTGTATTCGAAGATTATTGGTATAGTTTTATCCTTGATGAATTATTTGTGTTCCATTAAGGACTCGGTGCCTGGAACAGTATTACTCCGATTTTCATCGAGTTTTACTTTCCTCCCACTTACCACTGCATATGGGTATTCCTCTTAGGAAAACCGCATGGCGAGCAACAATTACATTGTTCTCTTGTGAGTTGTATAAGTACTATACTTTGGTTTCCCTAGGATAACCATTATTAGGCACTTATCCGATTTGGGTTTTAGTTTGGTATCATCCAAATATATGCCTAGCATTCCCAAATCTTCAGGAATGAGAAAACCCGGTTTCTTTCCTGTTCATATCTAATATGAAGTCTGTCAAACAGATTTTTATGGAACCTTATTCTAAATAAGTTCTGCACTGTTAAAGCGTATCCGTTGAAGGAAATGGTAGCTCAGAGCGACTCATGATTAACCTTATCATGTCCAACAAAATTCGGTTTCTTTGATCGGACACACCGTCAGGTTGACGTGTTCCGGGAGGAGTCCTCATTGAAAGAATACTGTACTCTTTCAGGTATTGAGAAACTTATTGCTTAAGTATTTTCATCATGGTCTAACCGTGATGTTTTAATACTTTTGCCGATCTGTTTGTTTACTTCGTGTCGAAACTCTAAAAGTTTCCGATTTGTGTTTCTCAAAGAAACACATAACCATAACACGATGCCACATCCGTAAAGGTCACGAAACATTCATATCCACCTCTAGCCTAGCTAGATATGGGCCCACTTGCTTCATTATGAACTAGGCCTAACAGATCGGTGGCATTTTTTTTTACCAAGTAAAGGTGTTTTAGGCACTTTGCCTTATAAACTAGATTCGTAGACTTTATTTGAATGAAATCAAATTTGTCCTAGTATCCACTCTTCAAAAGTATGGATATACGAGTCTTTTTTAGTTGTGTCACAGACAGCAATGCCACATTTAAGTTTTAACTGATTAATTCAGTTTGAGCTATTTATTTGTCATATTATATGTTTGGGATTTTTTATTTATTCAAAATATAAATTCTGTTATTCACATCTAATGTGTTTATCTCAATATCATCTTTATATAATAAAAAACTTTAGTGTTCTAGAATATAAAGGTATACCCACAACGGGTTAAACCCTGATATAGAGATAATGTATCTAGTCAAACTAGTTACATTGTAACGGTTTCCTAATTTAAGTACACACCCGAAGGGTAGTTCCTAAACTTAGGTATCTACAATTAAAACAGCAACTTTCGTCCCGTTTCAGATTCGCAGATAAATCTCATCTGAAGTCAGTATCCTGCTCTCAGCAGATTCTGCACATCAGTACATATTTATGTACCACCTTTTAGTATCTAAAATCCAATTTTAATACCAGTAGTGAACATGTTTATAACAAACATATTTGAAGTCGAAGCCTTGCACCGTCTTCTATTCCTTCATGTCTGCCTTGTCCATACGACAGTCACGCTTCCGTGTCCCCGTTTGCCACAATTTAGGCAGACATTTTTGGGATATGTCCTTTATCTTCCCAGAAGATTATAATGATTTTGCCTTTGCCCTTTTCACACCCCAGAAGCCTTTGGCCAAGCCTTGGCCTTCCGGAATGTCGAAGTAAGATGCGCGCCTTGCGCTTCTTGCCCTATTGCAAACTTTGGCTTTGTCTCCTTGAGAATAGCCATTGACTCTCCAAGAGTTTACTATTGCAATTTAGTACTTCAAAGATCTAAAAAATAGATCTATGAAGATCCTTCAATTTTATTATCATACTTTAAGGATCTAATCCTTAGTTCTGATTAAGAAATTAAGGAGTCTATTTGGCAAGCTTATTGGATTAAGCACTAAAGTTATCATCACATGAATATTCCAAATATCATGTTCTACTATTTGCTTAACTCCTGGCATAGGCCTAAGATGTTATTTTATCAAATAAAGTAACTTCTTAGTTTTCAGGACTATCCTGAAGTTTTATTCCCAATTTGAAAATTAAAGTCGTTTAAATACATTTTCACCCAGGATTATGTTTTAAACACCAATCTTTCAATTTATCTTGATTCTAATAGTCCAACTATTTAATCAACGATTTAGGTATTATTTATTATAATGATTACTATAGTCCAACTATATAATCAACTATAATTTAATTGGTTTAAATTCAATTATATTGATTACTATAATCCAATTATAAAATCAACTATTAATTGAAATTAGTTAATTCAAATATATTGATTACTATAATCCAATTATATAATCAACTATAAATGAAATAGTTTGAATACAGTCCAACTGTTTTATTAAAACAACATTAATTATTAGTCCAACTAATAAATTAATTTATTTGACGAAATATTTGTAATGAGCGCGTATGGCAAGTAACTAAACGAATATTGCAAATTTAATACTTGCCTCCCACTATTTTTCGGCGAGCCTCTAACCCTCCGTGGAGTACTCGGGAAACCTTGTTTCCTAGTGGGCTAGGCTCCCGTTAAATAACACACAATCTTGACTTTGGCCAACAAATTGTATGATAATTAACTAGGTAGATCTCTAATATCAATTGGATCCCATCCAATTCCTAGATCCAGTAGGTGGACATCCAAGTCCGAAACATATATTTTATATATGCCAATATATCCAATATATTGCCTAACCTTTTTCCTTTGAATCGACTAAGTCTTGGCTTTGGCACAACAAACTTAGTGATCCCAGTTAAGCGAAACCCATTGACCTTGGAAAGCTTCGTAATCAATGTCGATGGACAAGAAGTGATCTTGACTTTGGCCAACAAATCACAACTTGGACAAGACACCGATATGGAACAAAGCCTTCGTGATTCAAACACATCCTCGACGGACAAAGGTCTTGACTTTGGCCAACAAACCAATGCCAGTCTTGGATCTTGAGTAAGAATCACTCAATGTAAGGAAAAACACTTAATATGATGTTGAGGGTTTTTTCGCGTGCAATTGGCAACCAATTAATTATCTTTGTTAAGGTCTCATCATCATAAACCTTTAAACATGCATTCTAAACACATAATAAGGCGCATATAAATAAATAATAATGATATGCGGATGGATACTCAAACACATTGTTCCTAGAACAAATCTCTCCCTTTCCTCTCTCCCGCTAGCACAAGTATTGCTTCTACCCGTTACATAACACTTCTAAAGAAACCTCATTTACATTGAGGGGAATAGGTGAGAAGAGAAATACAAAGAGTAAGGAGGTAATAGGCTGGACACGCAGGTCCAATTAATAAATTCTAAATTTATTACAACAATTTCCAAAATTGCCTCACCCATCTAATATCCATCTGATAAACATTATTCATGCATCGCAACCATGTATTCACACAAGCATGTTATCAATCAATCTAATCCAATTAATTAATCTGAATATTAATGACCATCCAATGTTCAAACAACAATTTGATTTTGCTCGAGTCAAACTCGTTTTGCGAATAAGTACTCAAAGTACGAATTCTTGAATTAAATTAAACTGCAACATTAAATCCAATTTAATATGGATTTAATACTAATTCACTATTTAATTGCAAATTAAATATTACACTTTATTAACGAACCTTTACGACTTAGATTCCAAATCTAATCGTTACGGGTCTCAAAGCCCGATTAACATCCAATGTCAATTTAATTTAAAGTCCAATGGGCTTTTAATTAATTTCTAAGGCATAGACTGTTGGTCAATATGGGTCAAACCCAAATACCAAAGCCCATTTAAGGAATCACCCTTATTTGCCAAGAAACCAATTTAGGCCCATTAGGCCCAATTAAATATTAAAGGTCCATTAGTCATAATTGGACTTTATGGATATGGTTTTGGGCCCAATTGGATCCAACCAATTTAGCCTAAACCCATCTTGGTACAACCAAGCCCAATAAAGCCCAATTACAACTTTTAAAGCCCAATTTCCAAAATAGGCCCAATTAATTAAATTACCAAATTCTAAATTTTATAACTTAATTAACCAAAGTGTATTGACATTATTAATTACCCAAATTAACATTTCTAAAACATCAATTTACACAATTAATTATGCTCATTAACATCAAAACATGTCCAACACATTTTAATAAAAAAATCAAACCCATTTCATGCTTACTAGTCTCGGCAATGGTAGGGATTTCTTTGTCCGATTCGGTTTTAATCCAATCAAATCCAATTCAACATTACCTAACTGATTTCAAGTCATCCAATGAATCAAAAATCAAAAATACCAAGACATTTAGGGCATAGTCATTCTCGGCCAAGCCTAGAATTTTGGGGAAAAATGATCCAATCAACTTTTCATGAAATTGATCCAATACAACTTCAATTAAACATCATTCAAGCATACTTAATCAATTAATTTTATCAAATCATGCTCAAATTGATTTTACCTAATTTTAACCCTAAAAAGTTTCATGCTCAATATTGGCTCTGATACCATTGTTGGGTTTCTCTAAGGTCCCAATGATCATTTTAAGCAATGAAACACATGTACGAATACAACAAAGAAGTTACGGAATACTCACAATGAACGGTTGAACGATGCGACGAAGAACAAAACTTTTTATGCCCTTTGATGTTCACGGCATTTGCTGTTTTTGGTCCTCCTCCATTCGGCCATGGATGTCCCCAAGCTCCAAGCTTGTGAATGATGATTCCATGCTCACGGGTGCGGTTCCCTATCACCTTCGCAAGACTCCGGAATCGTCAGACTATCCGAACACGTAAGTACCTAGTACTACGTTTTTACCGATTTAAAAGACATGGTTGGCTTCTAGCAAAGCGCCATGCCTACCCAATTCAGCAGAAATATCCTTACAGGAATATGCGATCTATATCAGGCGTAGTATACGTAGTATTGCATATTTCGATCCAGTATCGGATGTCACGTGCTAGGCTTGAGGCTGGAATTGTGTCTGCCCCGTACGAAGCACATATCAGATCTCTGGTAACTAGTCTCTATAATCGGATAAACATGACCTAGTTATAATATCCCGATAGCTGCAGCATATAAGAGAACCAGTTACGTATCCTACGTGATCATCATCTCCACTATTACTGGAGTGATACTTCCATCTCGACATCACACCCAATACACTACGATTCTCAATATACCCAGAAGAGGCGTACACAGAACCTGTTAAAGTCCTAAACGACCAAAACCAAAGTACATTGATTGTCGCAAGTATTAGCGGTGCAAGTCTCAAGTTAAGACCAAATACACCTACCCTGATTCGGACATCCATAGACACATACTAATACTACCAATGGAATTCCGAGAGGTGTATCCAGAGCGAAGCTGTTTTCCGTACCATCGGTAAAACACAACCTCCTACTACACTTGCATGAGTATCCTATACCCAAATATATGAGAACTATGTCGTTATGCCCTCACAACGCGCACAAGTGTAATACTAGTCTTTTCCGCATTATCGATGTGCAATCTCGATAATACTCTGACTAGGGATATTTAATGATTAAACCTTCATGGATTGATACTGTCTCATATCATCTCAATCTAGGAACTAATCATAAGGACCTCCTATCATTTATACATCTTGGTAATCTAATCACAAATGATAAAAGAGCAATTTCTTTTGTCACATAGTTAATTTGTACAACAACACCATGATCTGTACAAATAGTGACGCTATGGGTCATAACTGTCCAACAACCCACTGCAAGTTCTCATTCTCCATAGTATAAGACAACATCCTTAGTTCCTCTAAGACACTCAAGGATGTTCTTAACATCAATCCAGTGACTATCACTTGGATTGGCCTGATTGTGACTCCATATGCTCAAAGCGTATGAGACACCAGGTTGCGTACATTTTTCAATGTACGGGTTCTCGGAGAGTACTAACAACTTTAAATCTATCCCAGTAGATCTTTATTCCTAGAATAAAGGTTGTCTCTCCCAAGAATTCTACGGAGAATTTTCATGAAAGCCAAGCTTTCACCGATTGTATTATGGGAATATCATTTCCAAGAAATGACAAATCATCATTTATTTAGGACAATCATTGTCAGTGCACTCCCACTAACCTCCTTATATACACAAGAATCATTTCATTTTGAATTAAATCATATGCCATTATGATTACATCAAAATGATAATTCCAAGATCCTTATGCTTGCTTCAATCCATCCATGGATCGAATAACCTGCAAACCTTGTTTGCTAGTTATGGTACGAAAAAACCGTCAGGATGTTATAAACATCATCCAAAAGGTTTCCGTTAAGGAAAACGGTTTTGGCATTCAGCTGTTACGTTTCATAAATGAAGCATGCAGCATCAGCAAGCATTATCCAAATGGATTTACCATGGCAACATGTAAAAGGTTTCGTCGTAATCGACACAATGTTGATAACGATACCTTTTCGCTACAAGCCTAGCTTAGTACGTATGTATGTTGCCTTCCATGTATGTCTTCCTTGAAGACTTATATAGTACCAATAGGCATAATGCCTTGCGATACAACAACTAGTATCCAAACTTGGTTGATATACATTGAATCCATTTCAGATATCATGGTACTTTGCCTTAATAGGGATTCGATACCTTGTATCACTTCCTCATACGTAGTCAGTTCGTATTCCTCAATAAGATTGACATCTTTACGAGGTGATATCAGAAACCCATACCTCCCAGGTTGTTTTCTGACTCTCTCCGACTTACGCGGTTCTTGTGTATTCGAAGATTATTGGTATAGTTTCATCCTTGATGAACTATTTGTGTTCCATTAAAGAATCGGTGCCTGGAATAATATTACTCCGATTTTCATCGAGTTTTACTTTCCTCCCACTTACCACTGCATATCGGTATTCCTCTTAGGAAAACCGCATGGCGAGCAACAATTACATTGTTCTCTAGTGAGATGTATAAGTACTATACTTTGGTTTCCCTAGGATAACCTACAATTAGGCACTTATCCGATTTGAGTTTTAGTTTGGTATCATCCAAACATATGCCTAGCATACCCAAATCTTCAGGAATGAGAAAACCTGGTTTGTTTCTTGTTCATATCTAATATGAAGTCTGTCTAACAGATTTTTATGGAACCTTATTCTAAATAAGTTCTGCACTGTTAAAGCGTATCTGTTGAAGGAAATGGTAGCTCAGAGCGACTCATGATTAACCTTATCATGTCCAACAAAATTCGATTTCTCTCTGTTCGGACACACCGTCAATTGACGTGTTCCGGGAGGAGTCCTCATTGAAAGAATACTATACTCTTTCAAGTATTTGAGAAACTTATTGCTTAAGTATTTTCATCATGGTCTTACCGTGATGGTTTTATACTTTAGCCGATCTGTTTGTCTACTTCATGTCGAAACTCTTTGATATCATCAAAAGTTTCCGATCCGTGTTTCAAAAGAAACACATAACAATAACGCGATGCCACATCCGTAAAGGTCACGAAACATTCATATCCACCTCTAGCCTAGCTAGATATGGGCCCACTTACGTCACTATGAAGGAGGGCTAACAGATCGGTGGCACTTGCACTTTTACCAAGTAAATGTGTTTTTAGGCACTTTGCCCAAAAACTAGATTCGTAGACATTATTTGAATATAATCAAATCTGTCCTAGTACCCACTCTTCGAAAGTGTGGATATACGAGTCTTTTTTAATTGTGTCCCAGACAACAATGCCACATATAAGTCTCAACTGATTAAATCAGTTTGAGCTATTTGTTTGTCATGTCATATGTTTGAGATTCATTTATATTCAAAATATAAATACTGTTATTCACATCTAATGTGTTTATCTCAATATCATTTTTATAATTTAAAACACTTTAGTGTTCTAGAATATAAAGGTATACCCACAACGGGTTAAACTCTGATATAGAGATAATGTTTCTAGTCAAACTAGTTACATTGTAACAGTTTCCTAATTTAAGTACACACCCGAAGGGTAGTTCCTAAACTTAGGTTTCTACGGTTAAAATAGCGATTGTCGTCCCGTTTCCGATTCGTAGATAGATCTCAACTAAAGTCAGTATCCTACTAATTAGCAGATTCTGCACATCAGTACATATTTATGTACCACATCCAGAATCTAAAATCCAATTTTAATACTAGTAGTGAACATGTTTATAACAAATATATTTGAAGTCGGAGCCTTGCACCGCCTTCAATTCCTTCATGTCTGCCTTGTCCATATGGCAGTCACGCTTCCAGTGACCCTGTTTGCCACAGTTTAGGCAGACATATTGGGATATGTCTTTTGTCTTCCCAGAAGATTATAATGACTTTGCCTTTGCCCATTTTCCATATTCCAGAAGCCTTTGGCCAAGCCTTGGCCTTCTAGAATATCGAAGTAAGGTACGCCTTGCGCTTCTTGCCTTATTGCAAACTTTGGCTTTGTCTCATTGAGCATAGCCATTAACTCTCCAAGAGTTTACTATTGCAATTTAGTACTTCTAAGATCTAAGAATAGATCTATGAAGATCCTTCAATTTCATTATCATACTATAAGGATCTAATCCTTAGTTCTGATTAAGAAATTAAAGAGTCTATGGGCAAGCATAACGGATTAAGCACTAAAGTTATCATCACATGAATATTCCAAATATCATGTGCTACTATTTGCTTAACTCCAGGCTTAAGCCTAAGATGTTATTTTATCAAATAAAGTAGCTTCTTAGTTTCCAGGACTATCCTGAAGTATTATTCCCAATTTTGAAAATTAAAGTCGTTTAATGACATTTTCACCCAGGATTATGTTTTAAACACTAATCTTTCAATTATCTTGATTCTAATAGTCCAACTATTTAATCAACGATTTCAGGTACTATTTATTATAATGATTACTATAGTCTAACTATATAATCAACTATAATTTAATTGGGTTAAATCTTTTTATATTGATTACTATAATCCAATTATAAAATCAAATATTAATTGAATTAGTTTGAATACAGTCCAACTGTTTATTTAAAACAACATTAAATATTAGTCCAACTAATAAATAATTACGTATGACGAAAAATTGAAATGAGCGCGTATGGCAAGTAACTAAACGAATATTGCAAATTTAATACTTGCCTCCCACTATTTTTCGGCGAGCCTCTAACCCTCTGTGGAGTACTCGGGAAACCTTGTTTCCTAGTGGGCTAGGATCCCGTTAAATAACATACAATCTTGGCTTTGGCCAACAAATTGTATGATAATTAACTAGGTAGATCTCTAAGATCAATTGGATCCCATCCAATTCCTAGATCCAGTAGGTGGACATCCAAGTCCGAAACATATATCTTATATATGCCAATATATCCAATATATTGCCTAACCTTTTTCCTCTGAATCAACTAAGCCTTGGCTTTGGCACAACAAACTTAGTGATCCCAGTTAAGCGGAACCCATTGACCTTGGAAAGCTTCGTAATCAATGTCGATGGACAAGAAGTGATCTTGACTTTGGCCAACAAATCACAACTTGGACAAGACACCAATATGGAACAAAGCCTTCATGATTCAAACACATCCTCGACGGACAAAGGTCTTGACTTTGGCCAACAAACCAATGCCAGTCTTGGATCTTGAGTAAAAATCACTCAATGGAAGGAAAGACGCTTAATATGATGTTGAGGGTTTTTCGCGTAATTGGAAACCAATTAATTATCTTTGTTAAGGTCTCATCATCATACACCCTTAAGCATGCATTCTAAAAATATAATAAGGCGCGTATAAATAAATATAATAATGATATGCGGATGGATACTTAACACATTGTTCCTAGAACAAATCTCTCCATTTCCTCTCTCCCGCTAGCACAAGTATTACTTCTACCCGATTACATAACACTTCTAAAGAAACCTCATTTACATTGAGGGGAATAGGTGAGAAGAGAAATACACAGAGTCAAAGAGGTAATAGGCTGGATACTCAGGTCCAATTAATAAATTCTAAATTTATTACAACAATTTCCAAAATTGCCCCACCCATCTAATATCCATCCGATATTCATTATTCATACATCGCAACCATGTATTCACACAAGCATGTTATCAATCAATCTAATCCAATTAATTAATCTGAATATTAATGACCATCCAATGTTCAAACAGCGATTTGATTTTGCGCGAGTCAAACTCGTTTTGCGAATAAGTACTCAAAGCACGAATTCTTGAATTAAATTAAACTACAACATTAAATCCAATTTAATTTGAATTAAATATTACACTTTATTAACAAACCTTTACGACTTAGATTCCAAATCTAATCGTTAGGGGTCTCAAAGCCCGATTACATCCAATGTCAATTTAATTTAAAGTCCAATGGGCTTTTAATTAATTTCTAAGGCATGGACTTTTGGTCAATATAGGTCAAACCCAAATACCAAAGCCCATTTAAGGAATCACCCTTATTTGCCAAGAAACCAATTTAGGCCCATTAGGCCCAATTAATATTAAAGGTCCATTTAAGTCATAATTGGACTTTATGGATATGGTTTTTGGCCCAATTGGATCCAACCAATTTAGCCTAAACCTAACTTGGTACAACCAAGCCCATTAAGCCCATTTACAACTTTTAAGGCCCAATTCCAAAATAAGTCATATTAATTAAATTACCAAATTCCAAATTTCATAACTTAATTACCCTAAGTGTATAGCCATAATTAATTACCCAAATTAACATTTCCAAAACACAAATTTGTACAATTAATTATGCTCATTATCATCAAAACATGTCCAACACATTTTAATCAAAAATCAATCATTTTCCATGCTATTCAAGTCTCGGCATTTTGGGGTTTTTCATGTCCGATTCGGTTTCAATCCAATTAAATCCACAATCAACATTACCCAATGTTTTCCAACTCATCCAATGATCAAAAAATAAAAAATACCATGACTTAGGGCAAGCTATGTATTCGGCCAAGCCTCAACAATTGGGAAAAATTTGTCCAATTCAAAAATCATCAAATTGACAATGCATAACACCATGTTATCATCATTTAAGCATATATCAACAATCAATTTCATCAAAACATGCTCAAATTCAATTTACCCAAATTTTACCCTAATAAAGTTTCATGCTCAACCTGGCTCTGATACCATTGTTGGGTTTCTATTAGGTCCCAAGGAACAAATCAAGCATCAAACATGTGTGAAATACTCGTAAAAACATGGCGGAATCATACTTACAACGATCAGTTGTGGTGACGTGAGGAACAACAAAACTTCAAGCTTTAACTCCAAGAGGCTCTCGGCTTTAACTCCATTTTTGCTCCTCCATTTTCGGTCCAAGCTCCAAGCTTTCGAATGGTGATTCCAATCTCACAAGTCGGTTTCCCTATCACCTTCGTAAACCCATAAAGCGTGCTAGCACTCCGGAAATTTTGCCACAAAATTTCCTTAGGACTTCTCCAAACTCTCGGCTAAACCAGAAAAAGAGAAGAAGAAATTGCCCCTTGGGCGTGAGAGTGAGGGAGAGGAAGAGAGGAAAGTGTTTTGTGTTGGTTGTTGGAAAATTGTGTATCTAATACACAATTAGAAATTCAAAATTCATTTTCCAAATTTTTCACTTTCAAAAAGTCAAAAGGCATTAAAGCCAACAACCACCTCTATCAACTATTCACATCACTCATGACAAGTTGTCAAATTACTCAAAGTGACTAGACATCACATCAATCGATTGACTAGTGATTTGACGCTTGATGTGACTTGTGGGCCGCACTTGAATTCGAAATGCGAGTGCGCCCGTAAACACTCTCAGGCTCGGGTTCGCTAATTCCAAATTAACGAATTTTCCGTTGCGATGTAATTAAATAATTATGCATAGGAAAATTACTATTCACGTCGCTAACGAATTAATTCTAAATTAAGTCGTTCGCCTGAATTAAAATCCAATTTTAATTCCACGTCGAAATCCAATTTCGTATAATATATCGAATATATTATTTTATCGATTAATTCCAAATTAATCGTTCTCTCTCTTTAAATAATATTTTATCCCAGATAAAATATCTCCGTAATTAATCCCAGATTAATTTTCTCTCTCTTTAATTAATCCCAGATTAATAAACTGCGAGTCATACGTCATCGGTGAATCTTCGGGAAGCGACCAATGAGATCCCCGGATATGTTTGCAGTAAATCCGGTCATCGGACTATCCGAACACGTAAGTACCTAGTACTACGTTTTTACCGATTTACAAGACATGGTTGGCTTCTAGCAAAGCATCATGCCTACCCAATTCTCCAGAAATATTCTTACTGGAATATTTGATCTATATCAGGCGTAGTATACGTAGTATTGCATATTTCCATCCAGTATCGGATGTCACGTGCAAGGCCTGAGGCTGGAAATGTGTCTACCCCGTATGAAGCACATATCGGATCTCTGGTAACTAGTCTCTATAATCGGATAAACATGACCTAGTCATAATATCCCGATAGCTGCAGCATATAAGAGAACGAGTTCCGTATCCTACGTGATCATCATCTCCACTATGACTGGAGTGATACTTCCATCTCGACATCACACCCAATACATTATGATTCTCAATATACCCAGAAGAGGCGTACACAGAACTTGTTAAAGCCTTGGATGACCAAAACCAAAGTATATTGATTGTCGCAAGTATTAGCGGTGCAAGTCTCAGGTTAAGACCAAATACACCTACCCTGATTCAGACTTCCATAGACACATAGTCATACTACCAATGGAATTCCGAGGGGTCTATCTAGAGCGAAGCTGTTTTCCGTACCATCGGTAAACACAACCTCTTATTACACTTGCATGAGTATCCTATACCCAAATATATGAGAACTATGCCGTTATGCTCCCATAACACGCACAAGTGCAATACTAGTCTATTCCGCATTATCGATGTCCAATCTCGATAATACTACGACAAGGGATATTTAATGATTAAACCTTCGTGGATTGATACTGTCTCATATCATCTCAATCCGGAACTAATCATATGGACCTTTCATCATTTATATATCTTGGTGATCTAATCACAAATGATAAAAGAGCAATTTCCTTTATCACATAGTTAATTTGTACAACAACACCATGATCTGTACAAATAGTGATGTTATGGGTCATAACTGTCCAACAACTACGACTAGCGATATTTAATGATTTAACCTTAGTGGATTAATATTGTCTCATATCTTATTAATCATGTACTAATCATTTGGACTTTTATCATTTATATATCCAGGTAATCCAATTACAAATGATAAAAGAGCAATTTCCTTTGTCACATAGTTAATTTGTACAACAACACCATGTTCTATACAAATAATGATGATATGGGTCATATATGTCCAACAAGGGAGCCACCCTAAAAAAAATTAAGGGTAATTACTAAATTACCTTTAATAACATTAATAAAACAGATAGTTTTAGAGGTATTTTAGGTATCACAAAATAATCCAAAAAAATATAAATATGGGTCATTCTTCATTTTTTTCAACACACAAATTCTCAATTTCTACAATTCTCTCATTCTCAATTCTCTCATACTCAATTTCTCATTCTCATTTTTCAATTATTTCATTATTCAATATTTATAAAAATTGACAAGCTCATCCGTGAACACCATGTCCAATGTGCCAACCCAAGAGAGCGGCCAAAATATTGGTACACGGAAAAGAGAAGTTAAGGCTCGATCCTTCGATATTTTCAAAATTCATTTTCATTCAGTCGATACTGAAAATAAAGGGTCAAGAATAATATGCACCTATTGTTGTGTATCTAATAAATTTGTTGGCAGTTATGGCAATATGAACAAGCACTTGGATAGACATCATGCTGCTGAAATTGGACTTGATACAACACAAACACAAATGGGCAGGTACGTATCATCTAGTAGAGGTATGGATTCTTTAGATTTATTTAAATATTCTAATGTTAAAAATAGAGAAGAATTTACTAAATTTACTTGTTTGACACATATTTCTTTAAGTTTTGGTGAAAAAATTGGTTTTACTAATTACGTTCGAAATGCTTCAAAACATGATGCTTGTAGAATGACTAGAAATACAACAAAACGTCAAAATTTTAAATTATATAAAAATGGTAAAATTATTTTAAATGAATTATTTAAAGATATTAAAGGTCGTCTTTCTATTTGTTCTGATATTTGGAGTGACCATTGACAAACACATTCATGCATGGGTGTGACTTGTCATTGGATTGATGCATCTTGGTGTTGGGGCGATTGTGGAACCCCTAGGGTCGGATCGGTACCCCGCGCAGCAAAAATGGGTCAAACCCATGGATATCAAGTATGGGTGTAATTTTAAATAATTTAATGAAATACTATATTTCATTACGAGTGTATAGGAAAAAATCGAGCCTGAATCGGAGTCCGAAAGCTAAAGAACGAGAGAAAATAAAATCAACATGCATAGCGCGTGCCGGGCGCACCACATTACGCGCATGCACTGTACGCGCTACAGTGCGCGCGCTATTGTAGTCCCCAACACACTAACAAATTTTTTTATTTCATTTCCTTCAGTTCTCTTTCCAGAGAGCTGCATGAATTGGGATCTATTATCCTAATTACTTCCAACTCTCCATAAACATTTCAAAAACACCCAAAATTAATTTTTAACATCAAAACCAACATCAACACATGTTATAGAATAAAAATCAAGTTTTTTAAAATATCAAATTTTTTTACAAAAATTTAAATTTATTCTAAATACGCACTTGCGTAAATTTTTAATCCAAAACACAAACCAAATTAGAATCCCACGATGAAGTGACTTGTGAACAATTCTAGGTCACCCAAAGATGGTCAAGTGATTCTAGAATGATAGCATTAGCTCCAAGCTATTATCTAGAGTTTCAAACTCTAATTTTATATTTATGCCTAACATAAACATTTTGACCCAATTACAAACATATTGTGTTTATACTTCCAAAGCATCCTAACACAATTAATTAGTTTAATTTCAATATTATGTATGTAATACATAATTCAACACTATATGTCTCACTAATGAGAAATATAGATTTTAGAGAATATCAAACTTACCTAGCAATGTTGATTCAAAGATCCAATCTACTTCTCTTTGTTGAAATGTTTGGAGAACTTCCAAAGATTAGCAAGCTTGACTCCAAGATCCAATCTTGATTCCAATGCTAGCAAGCTTCACCCCAAGATCCAATCTTGATTTCTCCTACATGAAATATTGTAGAGACCTCACAAAGCTTCTCTAAACACTTCTCTAACTTAGGGTAATTTCTCTAATACTTGCTTGTATTTAGTTTTTTCAAGCTTTTGCTTTGCTTAATTAAAACCTTCCTAAAACTTGCTATTTATAGCAAAATTTAGGTAATTTGTAATTAATAAAAGTTGTAATCAACTTTTAGGTGGGCTTAATCTAATTTATCCAAATATGTATAGTTAGGTGTGACTAACATTCATTGTCTACCACTTTGATTTAATCCAATTAAATCAAGACAAGGATTATGAAATGAATTAGTTCAATGTTTGTCATTTTGATTTAATCCAATTAAATCAAGCCAAAACCACTTATTATTACATACTTACAATTACCATAATATCCTCAAATAGTAGAGATAATTATGATTTTACAATTAAGCCATTGTGTAATTATTGAATTAATCCAATTAGGTCAAAGTAAATAATCAATGTTATCCAATAACACTTGATTATCTTAGTTGATAATTATACTATCGAATATTATCTTTTATCAAAATTAATCCGCTACCCAAGTGCTCAACGAGTATACTTCATATTGAAACTCTCTAAGTTCAGACACGTTCGTCATATAAGCCTAGCTAATGTAGGAGTTTTATGGCGAAAATCCGGTAACGCATCGGAAACGCGGAAAATCAAAATTTTCCGATTTCAAAATTTTTCTTGGATCAATTAAATAAAATTTTTTATTTAATTACCCAATTATTAAATTCTGAAAATTTACACAAGAAATCAAATTTCTTGGTAATTACCGAATTGCCCCGCAACTTTGCAAATTGATCATTTTAATCCTAAAATTGTCAAATACGATTTTGGATGATTCTAAATCATTTATAAAATGATTTCCAACATGTCCAACACATCAAAATCAGATTGCAATAAAATCTCCAATTTTTAGCTAATTGCCGAAACAGCCCTAAATTTTTCAATTTTTACAATTTGGTCATTTTGTGTTCAAAACATGCCAAGATCAAATCCAATCAACCCAAAAGTTAATATGCATCATATAAACACCATAATACATCACATATATGAAAATCCCCAAATTTGGAGAGGGTTAAGAACCCTAATTTTACAATTTCTTCAAATTGACAAAATTTACCAAATCAATTAAATCCATCACTTTAATTCAAACTTTATCACACCAAACAACTCAAGAAAAATTCTAGGTCATCAATGAGTGGCTTATCAACTCTAGAATGGCAACATGATTATCAAATAATCAAAAGTAAGCCATTGAAACCATTTCAAGCTCATTTTAAAACCATACATGCATACATCTTTCAAACAAGTTCATAACCAATTAAAATACAAACTAAAAGTGTAGAGACAATATCCTAGCAACACATTTTGAAGCTAATCATGTTAGAAATATTTTCTAAGTTGAAAGATTTAAAGAAAGACTTACAAAAATCAAAGTATTTCAAGCTTTTCTTCTTTGTCTTCAAACTTTTCTCTCAACTCTTTTGTATTTGTTTTTGGTAATTAATGAACCCTAATTTAATGAAAATGAAACAAAACAATATATACTTCACAAAATTGCCCTTGGCCGAATTTGTGTAGTATAAATATCTAGATATTTTTTTTTCATTTAAGTTTGCTTTAATCAACTTGCAACTTGATCATTACACCTTTAATGAAATTCAACAAGTCAACAAAAGCAACTCAAGGCATTTCCAAAGAATATCAAAACTTAAGATATTTATATTTTTAATTAATTTAATTATTTAACAATTAAATAAATAAATAATTATTTAAATACAAATATTTTAAATATATGTATTATATTTACTTTAAATATCCAAATACATATATATATTTATGATATAAGTCAAATATCACAATTTGACATTTAATTAATGCGTATTTAATAAAATCTATCATTAAATACAAATACACAATAATTAGGAAATGACTATTAGGTCTCATCACATGTATTTTTCGTTTAACCTTTAAACGACTTATAAATAATCTGTATTATTCATAAAAGTTACTCTAGTGCTCTACGAGTATATTTCACTAGTGAGATTCTCTAGATTCAAACATATCCGTCACGAAATCCAATTTCGTGTCCATAATTTACCCACCCATAAATTATGACGACCACAGATAAACTCGCTGAATCATACAGGTCAAGGTCATGGCATATGTATAATTCCTCCGTCACAGGTATCCTGATATATCCTAGAGATATAGATGTAAACGTCAAATCTCTATAGGGACAATCTCGTCGACGTCTCTATTAGCAATCTCTAAAAGAACACTTAAAACTGATTTCTAAAGTGTACCACGGCCCCATGGTTTTTATCTGATTGCTAATCATATATGTGTAGGGGGTTTTAGGGGCTAAATCCAGTAACGCAGCGGAAACACGGGAAAATCAAATTTTCCGATTTCAAAACTTTTTCTCGGATTAATTAAATAAACATATTTATTTAATTACCCAATAATTAAATTATGAAATAAAATTCAATAAATCAAATTTATGTGAATTTACCGAATTGCCCTTACACTTTGTATTTTGTTTATTTTAGTCCGAAATTGTCCGAAACAATTTTGAATGATTCTAAATCATTACTAATATGTTCCAAATGTCAAAACACAAATTGCAATAAAAATCCCAAAAATTTGAGCCAATGCCGAGAGCCTCCATAAGGGTGCCTAATGTGCATTTTGCACTTCCATGGTTCAAAACACATCAAGATGAAATCCAATCAACATACGATTTCATATGTATCATATACACAATATAAATGAAAAGCCCCAAATTTGGAAGAGGTCTTAAACCCTAATTTTTCAATTTCTTCAAATTGGACAAATTAGACCAAATTGGTTAAATCAATTATTTCAATCATGTTTCTTCCATCCGATTCAAGTCTCAACACAATGAAATAACTATAGATCAAATCTAGGTCATTTAAGAGTGGGTCAACAACTCTAGATTAGCAACAAGGTTCTAAAACCATAAAAGAAAGCTTGTTACTACACTAGTAACAATCTTCCAAGTTCATACATGCTCAACACTTTTAACAAACTTCCATTCAATAAAAACACAAAGAATAAAGAAAAGAATAACATGAGAACATCACAATATGTAGCCTAGAACATAAGGAACATTTTCCTTTCTAATAGCAAGTTAAGAAAACTTACTAAAAACCAAACTATTCTTTGTTTTTCCTTTTCTTCCTCTCAAGCTTCTTTTTCTTTCTTTCAATGGAGTTTTGATTAAAGTGTATTAGGTTGTCTTACCAAATGAAATTAAAACAATATATACTTGCCAACTTTTGGCCTTGGCAGAAAATTACAACAAACATATACAAGAAAATTAATTTCAATTTCATTTGGTTTTCATTAAGCCAACTTGTTAAAATATCCAAAAACACTTTAAAGATATTTCTAATAAATTCAACAAAGGCAACTTAGCCATAAAAATAAATATCTAAATCTTAAGATATTTATATTTTAATTAATTTAATCATTTAACAATTAAATAATTAATTAATTAATTAAATATAAATATATTAAATATATGTATTATATTTACATTAAATATTAAATACATATATACATTTATGATATTAGTCAAATATCTCAATTTGACTATTAATTAATGTGTATTTAAATTAATCAAGTATTTAATGTAAATACACAATAATTAAGGAAATGACTATCGGGTCCCTAAACATGTATTTTGCGTTTAACCTTTAAACGACTTTATAAATAATCAATATTATTTATAAATGTTGCTCTAGTGCTCTACGAGTATATTTCATTATTGAGACTCTCTAGATTTAGGCATATCCGTCACGAAATCCAATTTCGTGTCCATAATTTATCCACCCGTAAATTATGACGATCATGGATAAACTCGCTGAATCATACAGGTCGAGGTCATGGAAAATGTATAATTCCTCCGTCACAGGTATCCGGATATATCCCAGAGATATAGATGTAAACGTCAAATCTCTATGGGGATTATCCAGTCGACTATTCTATTAGCAATCTCAAAAAGAATGTTTAGAACTTGCTTCTAAACTGTACCACGGGCCCATGGTTTTATCTGATTGCTAATGATATGAACTACCTATGCTCTGATACACAGAACTGACGGATCCTATCTTGATACGCACAGGACACCCTGAAGATCTATCTACACCCAACGAACGGCGGAGGTCTGATCTTAATAGATTGGTGACGTGACTGCCATCTAAGTGTAGAAGATGTCTCATGTGCCCACAGTGGCATCTCAAGTCTAAGAATCACAAGTGTTACTCAACCCGACAAGATTCTTATTGACGTTGGTGTACCATCCATTAAGAATCTTCGGTGAGTCGTTCAGTGTTTATCCGCTATAAACACCTACACGTCTATACTAGTCTCCAAGACTAATGGTTCATTGAGAAACCATTGGAATCATATATTCCAGTATACGACATGTACCGGTCTCAACAGGTTTACTATACTAACCAAGTAGTGTAAACCTTGACCATGAACTGTCTGAGAATGACAACGTCATAATACAACTCAATGTCAGTTGTGACGCTTTTGCGACTGTACCATGACTAGTCATTCTAAGGTCATTATGTCTTTACCATATTAAAAGATATATTATATTATAGAAACTGCATATATTATTCAAAATAATAATATTTTACAGAAGTATTCATAAAGAAATACAACCGGGAATTGGCGTTGTGAGCACCAACCCCAACATTATAGACAACCTATACTCTGTACACAGAACTGACAGATCTTATCTCGATACACACAGGACACCCTGAGGTGTTGGACAATTATGACCCATAACATCACTATTTGTAAAAGACATTGTGTTTTTGAACAAATTAACTATATGACAAAGGAAATTGCTTTTATCATTTTGTAATTGGATTACTTGGATATATAAATGATAAAAGTCCATATGGTTAAATCAGATTAATAAGATATGAGACAATATTAATCCACAAATGGTTTAATCATTAAATATCTATAGTCATAGTATTATTGAGACTGGACATCGATAATGCGGAATAGACTAGTATTACACTTGTGCGAGTTATGGAAGCTTAACATCATAGTTCTCATATATTTAAGTATTGGATACTTATGCAAGTGTGATAGGAGGTTATGTTAGCCATTGGATCGGGAACAGCTTTGCTCTGGATAGACCCCTCGGAGTCCCATTGGTATTATGACTATATGTCTATGGGAATCTGAATCAGGGTAGGTGTATGTGATCTTTAACCTAAGACTTGCATCGCTAATACTTGCGACAATCAGTATACTTTGGTTTTGGTCGTCTGGAGCTTTAACAGGTTCTGTGTACGCCTCTACTGGGTTTATTGAGAATCGTAATGTATTGGGTGTGATGTCAAGATGGGAGTATCACTTCAGTCATATGGAGATGATGATCACGCAGGATACGGTACTAGTACTCTTAAATGCTGCAGCTATCGGGATAATATGACTAGGTCATGATTATCCGATTACAGAGACTAGTTACGCGGGATCCGATATATGCTTCGTACGGGGCAGACAAAATTCTAGCCCTAGACCTAGCATGTGACATCCGATACTGGATCGTATTACGCAATACATTATATACTACGCCTGATACAGATTATATATTCTTCGTTGAATATTTGTGAAAAATTGGGTAGGCACGGTGCTTTGCTAGAAGCCATCAATGTCTTGTAAATCGGTGAGAACGTGGTACGGGATACACACGTGTTGGATATTCCGACAATCGTATTTACTGCCAACATATCCAGGGAACTCTTGGGTCGCTTCCTAAAGATTCACCAATGACATTTGACTCGAACAGAATTAATCTGGGATTAATTATGATAGAGAAAATTAATCTGGGATTAAATTCGTCTAGAAGAGAGAACGCGATTAATTTGGAATTAATCGATAAAATAAATTTAATAGTTAAATTAGATTTTTCTATTTATCATGGCCGAAACTTGAGAAAATTGATTGGATCAAAATTTCCCCAAATCCTTTATCATGGCCGAAACTTGACCCTAGTATGCTCATGGTGATTTTTTAAAATTTGACAATTGGATATGTTAAATGCATGAAAAGAATATTGATTGTTGATTTAATTGGATTGAAATCAAAATTGGGTGTTATTTCTTGCAATTGTCGTGAGTTGAAGCATGTTGTAGAATTGATTTTGCTTCAATTTGTGTTAGACATGAATTGAAATAGTGAGCATGATTAATTGGATTAATTAATATTTTGGAAATATTAGATTAGTTAATTAATTGTGTTAATTACACTTTAAATTGGATTAGTGTGAAATTTGGAATAATATATTAATCCAATTTGTTGTATTTGGGCTAATGGCCTTGGTTGGGCCAAGTATGGTTTTGGACAATTGGGTTGGATCCAATTGGGCCTAAAACCATTTCCATAAAGTCCAAATATGACTTTTGGGCCTTTAATAATTTAATTCAGCTTAAATTGATTTTTGGCATAAGGTGATTCCTAATTGGGCCTTGGCATTTTGGGTTTGATCCATAATGGCCAAAGCCCGTACCTAAAGAATTAATTGAAAGCCCATTGGACTTTAATTGAATTGGCATTGGATGCTAATTGGGCCTTTGAGACTTAATTAGGTTGGATTTGGAATCCAAGTCTATAAAGGCACTAAAATAAGTGTAATTGTTTAATTTGGAATTAAACATGAATTAGTATTGGATACAATTTAAATTGGATTTAAAATTGTATTTCTATATAATTCAAGAATACTTACTTTGAGTATTTATTCTTAAATGAGTTGGACTCGTGCAAATCAAATCGTTGTATGAACATTGGATGGTCATTAATCAAAGATTAATTAATTGGATTAGATTGATTGACAGCATGCTTTGTGTGAATATTTGGATGTATTTGAATGAATAATGTATATCAGATGGATATTAGTTGGGTGGGGGCAATTTTGGAAATTGTTGTAAATTTGGAATTTATTTAAATTGGACCTGCGTGTCCAGCATTTCACCTCCTTATCTGTTTGTATTTCTCTTCTCACCAATTCCCCTCAATGTAAATGAGGTTTCTTTATGTATTATGTAATTGGGTAGAAGAATGTAAAGTGTTAGCGGGAGAGAGGAAAGAAAGAGATTTATTCTAGGAATAAATTGTATTATATATCCATCCGCATATCATTATTAAATTTTATCGTGCCTTATTATGCTTTTAGAATGTATGTTTAAGGGTGTATGATGAGACCTAATCAAAGATAATAAACTGGTTGCCAATTTACGAAAAAACCCTTACTTTAATATTAAGTGTTTTCCTTCCATTGAGTGGTTCTCTCTCAAGATCCAAGATTGGCTTTTATTTGTTGGCCAAAGTCAAGATCATTGTCCATCGCGGATGTGTTTGAACCATGAAAGCTTTGTTATACATCGCATGTCTTGGGCAGTTGTGACTTGTTGGCCAAAGTCAATGTCACTTCTGTACATCGATGTGGATTACGAAGCTTTCCCACTATCAATGGGTCGTGCTTAACTAGAATCATTAAGCTTGTTGAGCCAAAGCCAAGGCTTAGTTGATTCAGAGGAAAAAGCTTAGGAAATATATTGGATATATGTTTTGGACTTGGAGGTCCATCTACCTGATCTAGGAATTAGATGAGATCCAATTGATCTTAGAGATCTACCTAGTTAAGTTTCATACAGCTTGTTGGCCAAAGTCAAAGTTATGTGTTATTTAACGGAATCCTAGCCCACTTGGAAACTGGATTTTCCGAGTACTCAACAGAGGGTTAGAGGCTCGTCCAAAATTAGTTGGAGGCTAGTATTAAATTTACAATTTCGTTTAATACTTGCTAATACGTGCTTTTTTTTTTATTATATCACGTTATATATATATATATATTAGTTGGACTAATATCTTGTATTGCTTTCTTTGAACAGTTAGACTGTACAAGACACTACTCCACTTGTAGTTGGTTATATAGTTGGACTATAGTAACCATTGCATTTTGAGTGTACCCGAGATCATTGATTGGATAGTTGGACTATAGCAATCAAGATGGCTGGAAAGATTAGCGTTAGGGACATAAACATGGGCGAGAATGTCTTTAACAGCTCCAATTTTCTAGATTGGGAAATGAATCTCAGGATAGTCTTGGGATCTGAGAAGTTGCTCTATGTTATAGAGAGACCTCTCGGGCCTGAGCCCGGACATGAGCAAGTAGTAGATCATGAGCTTTGGAAGACTCATCGAGATGATAACTTCACTGATCAGTTCGTCATACTTGCTGCAATGACTCCTCAATTTCTTCGTCAGAACAAAGGATTGGATCCTTATAACATGATGTTGAAATTGAAGGTCCTTCACAGATCTAACCTTAGATCTCAGAAGTACGAATTGCAAAAGAAGCTCTTTCGCTCACATATGTCAGAGGGTACATCTATCGAGCACTACGTGTCACAAATGATTGTTGACATCGAACAGCTAGGTCAGTTAAGCATAACCTTCGAGGCCGAGACTTCTATAGATTTGATCTTACAGTCTCTACCCTATTATTGGGGCGGGTTCATCATGAACTATAATATGATGAACCAAAAAAAGACTCTTGGAGAGTTGATGGCGATACTGAAAGAGGCAGAGCCAGAGCTTCTAAAGGGCAAGAAGCGCGAGGCGCATCTTACTTCGACATCCCAGAAAGCCAAGGCTTGGCCGAAGGCTTCTGGGGGTGTGAAGAAAAAGAAGAAAAATGGCAAGGCCAAATCATCAAAGTCTTCTGGGAAGACTAAGGACAAATCCCAAGATGTCTGCCTACATTGTGGCAAACAGGGTCACTGGAAGCGTGACTGCCGTGAGTACAAGGCGCACATGAAGGAAGTGAAGGCGGGCAAGGCTCCGGCTTCAGGTATGTTTGTTATTGAAATAAATATGTCCACTACTGATTTTAAAAATTGGATTTTTTATTCTGGATGTGGTACTCACATATGTACTGATGTGCAGGATCTGCAGATTAGTAGGAGACAGGCTTCAGGAGAGATCGACCTGCGAGTCAGAAACGGGACGAGAGTCGCTATTTTGGCCGTTGGTACCTATGTTTTGAATATGCCTTTGGGGCATGTAATTACATTAGGTGACTATTATTTTGTACCTAGTTTGACTAGGAACATCATTTCTGTATCTAGTTTAATCCGATGCGGGTATACCTTTGTATTTCGGAACACTGGGTGTTTTGTATATAAAGTTGATATTTTGATATATACAGCAGATGTTAATAATGGTCTTTATATTTTGAATATAAACAAATCTCAAACATATTGTTGGACAAAATGACCCATAGCGTCACTATTTGCACAGATCATTGTGTTGTTGTAGCAAATTAACTATGTGACAAGGAAATTGCACTCTCATCATTTGTGATTAGATCACCATAGATATATAAATGAAGAGAGGTCCATATGATTAGTTCCTGGATTGAGATGATATGAGACAGTATCAGTCCCCGAAGGATTAATCATTAAATATCCCTAGCCGGAGTATTATCGAGACAGGACATCGATAATGCGGAATAGGCTAGTATTGCATTTGTGCGCGTTGTGAGGGAACGACGGCATAGTTCTCATATATTTAAGTATTGGATACTTATGCAAGTGCGATAGGAGGTCGTGTTTCACCGATGTACGGGAAACAGCTTCACTCTGGATAGACCCTTCGGAATCCCATTGGTATTATGACTATGTGTCTATGGGAGGCCGAAATCAGGGTAGGTGTGTATGGTCTTAACCTGAGACTTACATCGCTAATACTTACAATAATCGATAGACTTTGGTCTTGGTGGTACAGGGCTTTAACCGGTTCTGCGTACACCACTTCTGGGTTTATCAAAGAGTCGTAGTGTATTGGGTGTGATGTCAAGATGGAAGTATCACTTCAGTCATAGTGGAGATGATGTCACGCAGGATACGGTATTAGTGCTCTTAAGTGTTGCGCAACCATCGGGATATTATGACTAGGTCATGCATATCCGATTATAGAGACTAGTTACCAGACATCCGACATGTGCTTCGGACGGGGTAGACACTTATCCAGCCCCAGCCCTAGCACGTGACTATCCGATACTGGGCCGATATACACAATACTACGGTATACTACGCTTGATACAGATCTATATATATTCCTGTAAGAATATTTCTGGAGAATTGGGTAGGCATGGCGCTTTGCTAGAAGCCAACCTTGTCTTGTAAATCAGTATAAACGTAGTACGAGGTACTTACGTGTTCGGATAGTCCGACGACCGTATTTGCTGCCAACATATCCGGAGATCTCATGGGTCGCTTCCTGAAGATTCACCGATGACGTGTGACTCGCACTTTAATTAATCTGGGATTAATTCGATGAGAGAGAAAATTAATCTGGGATTAATTACGGAGATATTTTATCTCGGATAAAATATCGTTAAAGAGAGAGAACGATTAATTTGGAATTAATCGATAAATTAATATATTCGATATATTATAACGAAATTAGATTTCGACGCGGAATTGAAATTGGATTTTAATTCGGGCGAACGAATTAATTTAGAATTAATTCGTTAGCGACGTGAATAGTGAATTCGCTAGGCGTAATCATTTAATTACGACGCGACGGAAAATTCGTTAATTTGGAATTAGCGAACCCGAGCCCGAGAGTGATTGCGAGCGCATTCGCATTTCGAATTCGAACGCGGCACGCAAGTCACATCAAGCGTCAAATCGTTAGTCACATCATGCGTCAAATCAATTGTCACTTTGAGTGATGTGACTTGACAACATGTCACTTTATTAAAGTGATGTGATGTGACTTAAAGTAAAAGTAGAAGTGATGGGTGAAAAGTTGATTGAAAGCTTTTGCTTTTTGCTTTTGACCTTTTAATAAAAGTTTTGTATATCTTTTATTTACTTACTTGGTAAATAAAATAATAGAAAGGTAATACAAAAAGGCATCACTTTCTCTCTCTTGGATTAACATTCACGGTTTTGGCAAAATGGAGCCAAAAATGGTTTCTCTCTTCTCACGGTCTCCTTGACCGATTTTCTTCTTCATTTTTTCTGGTTTTTCACACAAAATGGAGAAGCTTTTGATCTTGCAGCAAGATCTAAGTGCTAGCACACTCATGGAGGAATACAAAGGTGATAGGGAAGTGAGTTTGTGAGCTTGGAAAGCTTGAAGCTTGGAGCTTCAATGGAGTCTTTCATGGCCGATTTTTAGGAGCATCAAAAAGCCCCACCGTGCAGTCTACTGCAGTTCAGAAGGCCCAAAACCGAGCTTGGAGGGAGGCAGAAACATGAAGTGCGAATTTGGTTCATCTTTGTTGCATCTCTACCGATCAATGTGAGTTATTCCGCACCTCCTTTGATATGTATTCAACTCGTTTATGCATGATTTATGATCCTTGGGACTTGATTGAAACTCAACAATGGTATCTTGAGCCATTGTGCATAAAACGTTTTTAGGGTTCTTGAGCAAAATTTGGGGCTTTTTGATTTAAGCATGATTTTGACAAATTGTTTTTGTTTAAGAATGTTTGTATATGAATAACTTAGAGTTATATGTAATCAATTTGAAGAAAAATTAATTGGATTGATTTTCCCCAATTTGCTTATTGTTGGCCAAAACTTTAATTTGGGTAAACTTGATTTTGAGCATGTTTAATGAAATTGGATGATTTAGAATGCTTAAATGTTGTTTAATTGAATGATGATTGATTAATCATTTGATGAAAAAGTGTTTGGAACATTTTCCACAATTTGATGTGATGGCCGAAAATATGAACCCTAATATGTCTTGGATTTTGATTTTTTTGTTCATTGGATGACTTGGAAATCATTTAGGGATGTTGAATTTATGTTTGATTGGGTTCAATTGGATTGATTTGATTTGGGCATATTTTTCTCTCTTTGGCCGAGACACTTGAAGCATGAAATTGGGTTTGATTTTGATTTAATTATGTTGGACATGATTAATTGATGTTAAGCATGATTAATTGGACAAATTTGATGTTTTGGAAACTTTGATTTGGGTAATTAATAATGTTATACACTTTAGGTAATTTAATTGGGAAATTTGGAATTTTTGGAATTAAATTATTGGGCCTTAAAATTGGATTTGGGCTTTTAAAGTTGTTATTGGGTTTATTGGACTTTGTTGTACAAAGTTGGTTTAGGCCAAAATTGGTTGGATCCAATTAGGCCCAAAACCGCTTCCAAAAGGCCCAAATGCGACTAATGAACCTTTAACGTTTAATTGGGCCTAATGGGCCTAAATTAATTTATGGGCTTATGGGGTAACTCCCGGATTGGATTTTGGTTATTCGGTTTGACCCGAGTTGACCAAAAGTCCACGCCTCAAGAAATTAATTAAAAGCCCATTGGACTTTAATTAATTAATATTGGATATTAATCGGGCTTTGAGACCCGTAACGATTAAATTTGGAATTTAAGTCGTAAAGGTTTATTTTATAAAGTGTAATATTTAATTTGGAATTAAATAATGAATTAGAATTAAATGCGTATTAAATTGGATTTAATTATGTAATTTAATTTAATTCGTAGAAATCGTACTTTGAGTACGTGTTCGCAATACGAGTTTGACTCGAACAAAATCAAATCTTTGTTTGAACATTGGATGATCACTAATTATCAGATTAATTAATTTGATTAGATTGATTGATAACATGCTTGTATGAATACATGGTTGTGATGCTTGAATAATGTATATCAGATGGATATTAGTCGGGTGGGGCAATTTTAGAAATTGTTGTATAAATTTGATTTATTAATTGGACCTGCGTGTCCAGCCTTATCACCTCATATTCTTTGTATTCTCTTCTCACCTATTCCCCTCAATGTAAATGAGGTTTCTTTAGAAGTGTAGTGTAACGGGTAGAAGTAATACAAGTGCTAGCTTGGAGAGAGAAAGTGGGAGATTTGATCTAGGATCAATGTGTAAAATCCATCCGCATATCATTATTATTTTATCATATGCGCTTTATTATGTGTTTAGAATGCATGTTTAAGGGTGTATGATGATGAGACCTTAACAAAGATAATAAATTGATTGCCAATTTGCACGCGAAGAACCCTCGTTAAATATCAAGCGTTTATTTTCCTTCCATTGAGTGATTCTTACTCAAGATCCGAGATTGGCAGGGGTTGTTGGCCAAAGTCAAGCCCTTGTCCGTCGAAGATGTGTTTTAATCACGAGGCTTTGTTCCATATCGGTGTCTTGTCCAAGTTGTGGTTTGTTGGCCAAAGTCAAGACCACTTCTTGTCCAACGACATTGATTACGAAGCTTCCATGTCAATGGGTCCGCGCTTGACTGGGATCACTAGGTTTGTTGTGCCAAAGCCAAGGCCTAGTTGATTCAGAGGAAAAAGGTTAGGGTATATATTCGATATATAGGCATATATAAGATATATGTTTAGGACTTGGATGTCCACCTACTGGATCTAGGAATTGGATTGGATCCAATTGATCTTAGAGATCTACCTAGTTAATTATCATACAATTTGTTGGCCAAAGTCAAGATTGTGTGATATTTAACGGGATCCTAGCCCACTAGGAAACACGGTTTCCCAGTACTCGACAGAGGGTTAGAGGCTCGACGAAAAATAGTGGGAGGCAAGAATTGAATTTGCAATATTCGTTCAATTACTCGCCATACGCGCTCATTTAAATTATTTCGTCATTAGATTAAATGTTAGTTGGACTAATATTTAAATTGTTGTTTTAATAAACAGTTGGACTGTATTATACTTGATTATATATAATTGGATTATATTAATCAATATATTTGAATTAATTAATTTCAGTTTACAGTTGATTTTATAATTGGATTATAGTAATCAATGTAATTGAGGTTAATTAATTTGGATTATATTTGATTATATAGTTGGACTATTATAATCATTATAATATATATAGTACCACTAATCGTTGATTAAATAGTTGGACTATTGCAATCAAGATAAAATTGAAAAGTTGGACATTTAAAATATAATCTAGGATTAAAATATTTTAAATAATTTAATTTTCAAATTGGGAATAAATAATAGGTTACTTTATTTGATAAAATAACTTATTATACCTTAAGCCCAAAATTAAGCAAAATAAGTAGAGCATAAAATCTTTGGAAGATTTATGTGATGATGACTTTAATGCTTAATTTAATATACTTGTCATAAATCTAATTTAGATTTAAGAAGTATTAAAATTGCAATTTATAATTCTTGGAGAATTAATTGACTATTCTAGAGGAGATAAAGTCAAAGTTTGCAATTGGGCATGCAGCACGAGGTGCACATCGTTTCGATATTCCGAAACCCAAGGCTTGGCCAAAGGTTTGTGAAATATTGAAAAGATAATTGACATATCCCAAAGTGACTACCATTTGGATATGGAAGACACGAAGGAATTAAAGAAAGGGCGATGCTCTAACTTTAAAAATATTTGTCAAAGTTATGTTCACTACTAGTATTGAAATTGGATTTTAAATACTTAGTGTGGTACAAAATAAAATATATGTATTGATGTTCAGAATCCGCTATGAGCTGGATACTGACTTCAAGCCGAGATTTCTCTGCGAATCGGAAACGGGACGAAAGTCGCTGTTTCGACCGTAGATACCTAAGTTTAGGAACTACCCTTTGGGTATATACTTAAATTAGGAACTGCTATAATGTAACTAGTTTGACTAGAGACATTATCTCTATATCAGTGTTTAATCCGTTGCGGATAAAACCTTTATATTATAGAACACTAAGTGTTTCATTATATAAAGATGATACTGAGATAAACACATTAGATGTGAATAACAGAATTTATATTTTGAATATAATAAAATCTCAAACATATAAAATGACAAATAAATAGCTCAAATTGATTTGATCAATAGAGACTTATTTGTGGCATTGTTGTCTAGGACACAATTTAACGAGACTCGTATATCCACACTTTTGAAGAGTGGGTACTAGGACTGATTTGACTATTCAAATAAGGTCTGCGAATCTAGTTTATTAGGTAAAGTACCTAAAATACTATTTACTTGGTAATAGTAAAAGGGCCCCGATCTGTTAGCCCTATTCATGGTGAAGTAAGTGGGCCCATATCTAGCTAGGCTAGATGTGAACATGAATATTTCGTGACCTTAACGGATGTGGCATCACGTTATGGTTATGTGTTTCTTTTGAAGAACACAGATCGTAAACTTTTAGAGTTTCGACACGAAATAGACAAACAGATCGGCTATAGTATTATACCGTCACGGTAAGACCGTAATGAAAATACTTAAGCAATAAGTTTCTTATATACTTGAAAGAGTATAGTATTCTTTCAAATGAGGACTCCTCCCGGAACACGTCAAAGTGACGGTGTGTCCGAACGGAACCGACGAACTGACATGTTAGAACATAGACATGATACACATGAGTCGCTCTGAGCTACCATTTCCTTCAACGGATAAGTTTTAACAGTGCAAGAACTTATTTAGAATAAGGTTCCATATAAATCTGTTTGACAGATGTCATATAGGATATGAACAGGGAAGAAACGAGGTTTCCTATTCCTGATAATTTGGGTATGCCAGGCATAACGTTTGGATGATACCAAACTAAGGATCCAAATTGGATAAGTGCCAATATAGGTTATCCTAAGGGAAACCATAAGTATAGTACTTATAAATCTCACATGAGAACAATGTGATTGTTGCTCACCATGCGGTTTTTTCTGAGAGGAATACCGATATGCAGTGGTCAGTGGGAGGATAGTGATACTCGATGAAAATCGGAGTAATACTGTTCAAGGCACAAGATCCTTAATGGAACACAAATAGTTCATCAATGATGAATTATACCATTAATCTTCGAATACACAAGAACCGCGTAGATCGGAGAGAGTCAGAAAACAACCTAGGGTATGGGTTTCTGATCTCACCTCATAAAGATGTTAATCTTTTAAGGTATACCAACTGACTACGTTTTGAGGAAGGGATACGAGGTATCGACTCCCTATTATGGCAAAGTGCCATGAATCCGAAATGGATTCCATGTATAACAACTATTTTGGATACTAGTTGTTGTACCACAAGGCATTGTGCCTATTGGTACATTAAACGTCTTCAAGGAAGACATACATGGAAGGCAACATACCAACGTACAAAGCTGGGCTTTTGACGGAAAGGTATCGTTATCAACATTGTGTTAATAACGGTTCAACCTTTTACCTGTTGCCATGGTAAATCCATTTTGAAGATGCTTGTTGATAACTGCGTATTTCATTTATGAAATGTGTCAGTAAGATCAAAATCGCTTTCCTGAAAAGGAAACCTTTTGGAGGATGCTTACAACATCCTGACGATTTTGTATACCGACAAACAAGGTTTGCGGGTTATTCGATCCATGTTTGGATTGAAACGAGCATAAGGTTCTTGGAACTGACGTTTTGAAATAATCATAATGGTTTATGATTTGACTCAAAATGAAATAATTCTTGTGTATATAAGGAGGTTAGTGGGAGAGGGCACTGACAATGAAATTCCCATAAAGCAATCGGTGAAAGCTTGGCTTTCATAAGAAATCTCCGTAGAATTCTGGGGAGTAACAACCTTTATTCAAGGAATAAAGATCTACTGGGATAGATTTGGAGTTGTTACACTCTCTGGGAAATTGTACATTTAAAATGTACTTGATGGGTGTCTCATACGCTTCGAGCATATGGAGTCACATCAGGTCAATCCAAGTGATAGTCACTGGATTGAACATTAAGAACATCTTTAGTATCTGAGAGAACTAAAGATGTTGTCTTAAACTATGGAGAATGACAACTTGAAGTGACTGGGATCACCGCTGCAAGTTTCCAAACAATTAAATATTGTGGTACTATAAAGTTTGAACACTGGGACAGTGAGTTGGAAATCTTCCGAGCAAGATAACTGTTGCCGAATAAACAACAAATGCGGATTATTGCTGCAGCTGAGGCAGCAATAGAAGCCATTTGGATCGAAAATAAATCTAATTAGATTAGATATAGTTCTTTTAGCAGCTGAGCTAGGCGTCAGCACAGGCTAAGAAATTAAAGGTCTCATCGACGATCCAGATATATACTTCTATATCATCTGATTCGTTCGGATCATACATCGTGGCGATGTGATGATCGTGTAAATCGCGTCAGACGATAATTAAGCAAATCCGCTGACGAAAATCTTTTCTCAGCAATTTGAGCGAACCGTACATAGTTCGGGTGTGGGACACTTGAATGACTGGCTATGTGCCAAGTGGGAGATTGTTGGACAAAATGACCCATAGCGTCACTATTTGCACAGATCATTGTGTTGTTGTAGCAAATTAACTATGTGAAAGGAAATTGCACTCTCATCATTTGTGATTAGATCACCATAGATATATAAATGAAGAGAGGTCCATATGATTAGTTCCTGGATTGAGATGATATGAGACAGTATCAGTCCCCGAAGGATTAATCATTAAATATCCCTAGCCGGAGTATTATCGAGACAGGACATCGATAATGCGTAATAGGCTAGTATTGCACTTGTGCGCGTTGTGAGGGCACGACGGCATAGTTCTCATATATTAAGTATTGGATACTTATGCAAGTGCGATAGGAGGTCGTGTTTCACCGATGGTACGTGAAACAGCTTCGCTCTGGATAGACCCTTCGGAATCCCATTGGTATTATGACTATGTGTCTATGGGAGGCAGAAATCAGGGTAGGTGTGTATGGTATTAACCTGAGACTTACATCGCTAATACTTACGATAATCGATAGACTTTGGTCTTGGTGGTACAGGGCTTTAACCGGTTCTGCGTACACCACTTCTGGGTTTATCAGAGAGTCGTAGTGTATTGGGTGTGATGTCAAGACGAAAGTATCACTTCAGTCATAGTGGAGATGATGTCACGCAGGATACGGTATTAGTGCTCTTAAGTGTTGCGCAACCATCGGGATATTATGACTAGGTCATGCATATCCGATTATAGAGACTAGTTACCAGACATCTGACATGTGCTCGGACGGGGCAGACACTTATCCAGCCCCAGCCTTAGCACGTGACTATCCGATACTGGGCCGATATACACAATACTACGGTATTCTACGCTTGATACAGATCTATATATTCCTGTAAGAATATTTCTGGAGAATTGGGTAGGCATGGCGCTTTGCTAGAAGCCAACCTTGTCTTGTAAATCGGTATAAACGTAGTACGAGGTACTTACGTGTTCGGAAAGTCCGACGACCGTATTGCCTGCCAACATATCCAGAGATCTCATTGGTCGCTTCCTGAAGATTCACCGATGACGTATGACTCGCACTTTAATTAATCTGGGATTAATTCGATGAGAGAGAAAATTAATCTGGGATTAATTACGGAGATATTTTATCTCGGATAAAATATCGTTAAAGAGAGAGAACGATTAATTTGGAATTAATCGATAAATTAATATATTCGATATATTATAACGAAATTAGATTTCGACGCGGAATTGAAATTGGATTTTAATTCGGGCGAACGAATTAATTTAGAATTAATTCGTTAGCGACGTAAATAGTGAATTCGCTAGGCGTAATCATTTAATTACGACGCGACGGAAAATTCGTTAATTTGGAATTAGCGAACCCGAGCCCGAGAGTGATTGCGAGCGCATTCGCATTTCGAATTCGAGCGCGGCACGTAAGTCACATCAAGCGTCAAATCGTTAGTCACATCATGCGTCAAATCAATTGTCACTTTGAGTGATGTGACTTGACAACATGTCACTTTATTAAAGTGATGTGATGTGACTTAAAGTAAAAGTAGAAGTGATGGGTGAAAAGTTGATTGAAAGCTTTTGCTTTTTGCTTTTGACCTTTTAATAAAAGTTTTGTATATCTTTTATTTACTTACTTGGTAAATAAAATAATATAAAGGTAATACAAAAAGGCATCACTTTCTCTCTCTTGGATTAACATTCACGGTTTTGGCAAAATGGAGCCAAAAATGGTTTCTCTCTTCTCACGGTCTCCTTGACCGAATTTCTTCTTCATTTTTCTGGTTTTTCACACAAAATGGAGAAGCTTTTGATCTTGTAGCAAGATCTAAGTGCTAGCACACTCATGAGGAATACAAGGGTGATAGGGAAGTGAGTTTGTGAGCTTGGAAAGCGTGAAGCTTGGAGCTTCAATGGAGTCTTTCATGGCCGATTTTTAGGAGCATCAAAACAGCCCCACCGTGCAGTCTACTGCAGTTCAAGAAGGCCCAAAACTGAGCTTGGAGGGAGGCAGAAACATGAAGTGCGAATTTGGTTCATCTTTGTTGCATCTCTACCGATCAATGTGAGTTATTCCGCACCTCCTTTGATATGTATTCAACTCGTTTATGCATGATTTATGATCCTTGGGACTTGATTGAAACTCAACACATATAACATGACAAACAAAAGGCTCAAATTGAGTAATTCTGATGAGACTTATTTGTGGCATTATTGTCGGAGACACATTAACAAGACTCGTATATCCAATCTTTTGAATAATGGATACATGGACAGATTTGATCCTAAATCATATGATGTCCGCGAATCGTTTTTATTAGGAAAAATGCCTAAAACACCTTTTAGCGGTAAACGTGTATGTGCCACCGAGCTGTTAGCCCTCGTTCATAGTGACGTATATGGGCCTACGTCTAGCCAAGCTAGAGGTGGATATGAATACTTCGGAAACCTTTACGGATGAGGCATCGCGTTATGGTTATGTGTATCTTATGAAACACAAGTCGGAAACTTTTGAGAAATTCAAAGAGTTTCGACACGAAGTAGAAAAACAGACCGTCAAAAGTATTAAAATATTACGGTCGGACCATGGTGGAGAATACTTAAGCAATGAGTTTCTGGATTACTTAAAAGAATATGGTATCCTTTCACAGTGGACACCTCCCGGAACACCTCAATTAAACGGTGTATCCAAACGGAGAAACTCAACTTTGTTGGACATGGTAAGGTCAATGATGAGTCGCACTGAGCTACAAATTTCCTGTTGGGGATACGCATTAAACAGTGCAATACTTATTTTGAATATGGTTCCGTCAAAGTCTGTTGGACAGACTCCATATGAAATATGGACAGGAAAGAAACCGGGTTTCTCATTCCTGAAGATTTGGGGATGCTGGGCATATGTTAAATGTTTGGATGGTACCAAACTAGAACCCAAATCGGATAAGTACCTATTTGTAGGTTATCCTAGGGAAACCAAAGGATATTACTTCTACAACCCACAAGAGAACAAAGTATTTGTTGCTCTTCATGTAGTTTTCCTTGAAAATGAATTCATAGATGCAGTGATAAGTGGGAGTAAAGTAGAACTCGATGAAAATCGGAGTGATACTGTTCCAGCACTGACCCATTAACGAAACACAAACAATTCATCAGGGATGAGACTGTTCCACAATCTTCGAATACACAAGTACCACATAAGTCGGAGAGAGTCAGAAAACAACCTGAGAGGTATGAGTTTCTGATCTCACCTCATATAAATATTAATCTTATTGAGGAAGATGAACCGGCTACATACGAAGAAGCGATACAAGGTATCGACTCCGCTTTATGGAAAGAGGCTATGAAGTCCGAAATGGATTCCATGTATACCAACCAAGTTTGGTCACTGGTTGATGTACCAGAAGGCATTGTGCCTATTGGTAGTAAATGGGTCTTCAAAAGAAGACAAACATGGATGGCAACATACAAACGTACAAAGCTAGGCTTGTAGCAAAAAGGTATCTTCAACGACATAGTGTCGATTATGACGAAACTTTTTCACATGTTTCCATGATTAAATCCATTCGGATAATGCTTGCTATTGCTGCATATTTCGATTATGAAATATGGCAGATGGACGTCAAAACCGCTTTCCTTAACGGAAAACTTTTGGAGGATGTTTATATGTAACAACCTGATGGTTTTGTCGTGCCAAAACATGCAAACAAGGTTTGCAAGTTAAACCGACCCATTTATGGATTAAAGCAAGCATTGTATTCTTGGAACCAATGTTTTGATGAGATCATAAAAGAAAATGGATTCATTCAAAACGAAGATGATTCTTGTGTATATAAGAAGGTTAGTGAGAGCGCACTGACATTCATTGTCCTATATGTTGATGATGTATTACTTCTTAGCAATGACATTCCCATGCTACAATCGGTGAAAGCTTGGCTTTCATTAAAATTCTCCATGAAAGACCTGGGAGAGGCAACCTTTATTCTAGGAATAAAGATCTACTAGGATAGATCTAAAAGTTGTTGGCACTCTCCCAGAGCTCGTACATTGACAAGTATGTACGCGACCTGATGTCTCATATGCTTTGAGCATGTGTAGTCGCTATCAGGCCGATCCATGTGATGGTCACTGGATTGATGTTAAGAACATCCTTAAGTATCTTAGACGAACTAAGGATGCTTTCTTAGTCTATGGGGAAGGAGAACTTAAGGTGATTGGGTTCACCGTTGCAAGTTTCCAAATCGATAAAGACGACTGTAAGTCACAATCTGGGTACATATTTTGTTTGAACAACGGAACAGTGAGCTGGAAATCTTCCAAGCAAGATACTGTTACCGATTCAACAATAAAAGCGGAATACATTGCGGCTGAGGCAGCAAAAGAAGTATTTTGGATCTATAAATTCCTAATTGGATTAGGAGTAGTTCTGTTAGCAGCTGAGCTGAGCTACAACATAGGCTAAGGAACCACGGTCTCATCAACGATCCAAGTATGTACTTCGATGGTTTCATCTGATTCGTGAGATCATACATCCTGGCGATGTCAAGATCGAAAAGATCGCATCAGATGATAACCTTGCAGATTCGCTGACGAAGCTATATCTCAGCAAAATTTTGAGCGACATGTACATAGTTCATGTGTTAGATACTTGAGTGATTGGCTATGAGCCAAGTGGGAGAATGTTGGACAATTATGACCAATAGCATCAATATTTGTAAAAGATATTTTGTTTTTATACAAATTAATTATGTGACAAAGTAAATTGCTATTTTATCATTTTGTAATTGGATTACTTGGATATATAAATGATAAAAGTCCATATGGTTAAATCAGATTAATAAGATATGAGACAATATTAATCCACGAATGGTTTAATCATTAAATATCGCTAGTCGTAGTATTATCGAGACTGGACATCGATAATGCGGAATAGACTACAATTACACTTGTGCGCATTATGGAAGCTTAACAATATAGTTCTCATATATTTAAGTATTGGATACTTATGCAAGTTTGATAGGAGGTTATGTTAGCCATTGGACCGGGAACAGCTTTGCTCTGGATAGACCCATCGGAGTCCCATTGGTATTATGACTATGCGTTTATGGGAATCCGAATCAGGGTAGGTGTATGTGATCTTTAACCTGAGACTTGCATCGCTAATACTTGCGACAATCAGTATACTTTGGTTTTGGTCGTCCGGAGATTTAATAGGTTCTATGTACGCCTCTGCTGGGTTTATTGAGAATCGTAGTGTATTGGGTGTGATGTCAAGATGAGAGTATCACTTCAGTCATATGGAGATGATGATCACGCAGGATACGGTACTAGTACTCTTAAATGCTGTAGTTTATCGGGATAATATGACTAGGTTATGATTATCCGATTACAGAGACTAGTTACGCAGGATCTGATATATACTTCGTACGGGGCAGACACAATTCCAGCCCTAGGCCTAGCATGTGACATCCGATACTGGATCGTATTACGCAATACATTGTATACTTTGCCTGATACAAATTATATATTCTTCGTTGAATATTTCTGGAGAATTGGGTAAGCACGGTGCTTTGCTAGAAGCCAACCATGTCTTGTAAATCGGTGAGAACATGGTACGGGATACGCACGTGTTGGATAGTCCGACAACCGTATTTACTGCCAACATATCCAGTGATCTCTTGGGTCGCTTCCCAAAGATTCACCAATGGCATTTGACTCGAACAGAAATAATATGAGATTAATTATGAGAGAGAAAATTAATCTGAGATTAATTGCGTCAATAATTTATCTGGGATTAAATTCGTCTAGAAGAGAGAACACGATTAATTTGGAATTAATCGATAAAATAAATTTAATAGTTAAATTGGATTTTTCTATTTAATTTATTAATTTGGGCTAAAATAATATATCGGATATATTAATTGAAATTGGATTTCAATACGGAATTAAAATTGGATTTTAATTCAAGCGAACGAATTAATTTGGAATTAATTTGTAAGCGACTATCGTAATAATTTTACGAGGCATTATTATTTAATTATATTGGATTTAATTACGTCGCGACGGAAAATTCGTTTAATCGGATTAAACGAACCCGGGCCCAAAGTGTGTTGTGTAAGCTAACTTAAATTTGGAATTTAATTGGGTGGGACCCACAACTCACATCACTTGTCAACTTATGATGGAAGTGGTTCGCAAAAATAAATTGGATTTATTACACAACACACCAACAAAGTCAACACTTTTGGAAAGTGAACTATTCACTCTCTCTCCCAACTCTCTCCTTTGGCCGAATTTCTTACTTCTTTGAGGTGAAATTTTGCTTCAATTTTTGATCAAAGCTAGCACTTTTGGTGTCCAACAAGGTGATAGGGAAACTCACCCAAGAGTTTAGAACTCAACACAAAGCTTGGAGCTTTCACATCCAAAGCAAATATTGAATTTTTCAACCGATCAATGTAAGTATTCCGCAACTTATCTTGTTTAATTCACACTTTAATCTTGTTTAGAGATCCTTGGCATGTGTAGGACACACTAACATGAGGATCTATCCATACCCAATGAACATGCGGAGGTCTGATCTGAATAGATCGGTGACGTGACTGCCATCTAAGTGTGGAAGATGTCTCATGTGCCCACATTGATATCTCAAATCGAAGAATCACAAATGCTACTCAACTCGAGAAGATTCTTATTGAGGTTGGTGTACCATCCATTAAGAATCTTTGGTGAGTCATTCAGTGTTTATCCACTATAAGCACATACACGTCTATACGAGTCTCCAAGACTCATGGTTCATTGAGAAACCATTGGAATCATATATTCCAGTATACGACATGTACCGGTCTCTACGGGTTTACTTTACTGACCAAGTAGTGTAAACCTTGACCAGGAACCGTTTGGGAATGACAACGTCATGATACAACTCAATGTCAGTTGCGACGCTTTTGCAAATGCATCATGACTAATCATTCTAAGGTCAATTACGTCTTTACCATATAAGAAGATATATTATATTATAGAAACTGCTCATTTTATTCATAATAAAACATTTACAATAGTATTTACAAGGAAATACAACCGGGAATTGGATCTTTGAGCACCAACCCCAACAGCTAATATGTACGCAATTCAGTCACCTCCGAATTCGTGAAGAACATGAACGGCCTTTCTGAACTATACAAGTCGAGGTCATCACATATGTTTATCAATCCCTCTATCGTAGGATATCCGAGTTATGCTTAGAAAACATAGAATAAACCGTCAAGTTTCCAAGGCGCACATCTCATGTCAATATTTCCACGATTCGTTACAATTGATGCGATCCATCCTAGATGATCGGCTTTGGCCAAAGTCTTAAGAATCCTGACCTACTCACATTGATACCTAAACCCATTATGGTACACATACGGATCGACGGATCCTATCTTGACTCACACTTGATTACCGAGTGCATCGGTCCACACCCAACGAATATCGAGAGGCTAGACCATGAAAGGTTTTTGACATATATGGCATCAATGTGTGGAGGATCTCACACAAAATCAATATTATCATATAGTCAAAGGATTACATATGCTACTCGACGCGAGGAGATTCCTATTGATGGTGGTGTGTACTTCCAACTATTAGGAATCACCTGTGAGTCATTCAATATTCGGTCCAACCAATACCCACCCATCTATACGAGTTTCCAAAACTCATGGTACATCAGGTTAAACCATTGGAACTCCAATTCCAATATACGACATATGCTAGTCTTATAGGCTATAGGAATTCGACTGTATTTCAAAACCAACGACTATGAATATATATATATACACACACACACACACTTTAAGAATAGTTTATAATAGTGATATTTATCCCAATGTCAGGCCACCTAGTGTCGGCACTGCATTTTTGCATGTAAGTCCCGATGATGAGTCTCACATGGAGACACTACCTCTTTAAATTGTGGAAGTCGCGGGAAACGGACGTCGGAAGGGAAGAGTCAAGAATTGACATCTTATTGGATTTAATTCGCTTGTTTAGCTTCGGGTTTGCTTGTTGGACCTCTGTTTTAAAACACATCCCTAGCCCAAAACCAAAGCCACACGCCCACCTAGCCCAAAACCAAAGCCGCACGCCCACCTAGCCCAAGCCCATTAAATCACATCCAATAATAATTAAAACATTTAAAACACATGTCAAAAATTAAATTAAATCAAATCCAATTAAATCAAAACAAATCTCATTCCTAAATTAAATAAATCAAATCAAATCTCATGAATCACATATCTAATTAAATTAAATCACATGCCTAAACTAAATGAAATCAAATCAAATCCCAATAATCATCTTCCTAACTAAAATAAATTACCTCCCTAATTAACGATATCCTTTCCTTATGATACGCAAATTAAATATTCCCCCCATAATTACAATATTATTTCCCTACCTATACAAGGATAACCCCAACCCTCTCCTATAAAAGAAAACACAAGCCAAACCCTTGGACCCTAGCTCATTCATGCAAAACCCTTACACACAAGCCCCTTCAATACCTTTAATAAACCCTTCTTCACGTATGCCCCCCACTCACTGCCTTCAACAGCCCTTCTTCACGCATTAGCCTTCAACACGTAAGTCACTCACCTTCACGCACTCACAAACTGCACACACATACACAAACAACTCACGCACACAAATTGCACACACGTAACAGACCACTCACACACACAAACTGCACACACACACAACTCTTCATCACTCAACACCTTCACGCCACAACAAGCCCTCAACGCAACAGCCACTGCACCCTTAACGCAAGCCATCTAACCTTCACGCATCAACACATGCCCCTATTGACCAGACACTGCCACACCATTACCCACTCACATAAACTGCCCAGCCAATTATCGTGAAAGCCCCCCTACACTGCCCTTAATCGCACACCCAGAAAACTGCCAACAATTACCGCAAATACTGCCCAAAAATTGCCCACCAAAACTGTCCTCATACCACTGAAACTACACTGCCTAATTACCAAAACTGCATTGTCCCCATACCACCAAAACTGCATTGCTTGAACACTGAAAAATGCATCAAAAAAATGCCCAAAATAGTGACAAAACCGCAGCCCCTAACCCTCCATAAACCACAAAAATAGTGGCCTAAATTACCTTAAAACAATGACCAGAAAATACAGCGAAAACAGCAGCGAAACGGAGTGAAAACAACAGCCCAAACAGCAAAACAGCGAGTAAAAACATTGAACCAGTGAACCGGATAAGTTGCGGAGCATCAACCCTTCCGACGACCGCGTACTTCACTTTCGAGAGACGATAAAAGAGGTTAGACCTGAGGGCACCCCTTTTATTTATTATCCTTTACTTTTAGTTATTTTATTACTTTATTTCGCATGAGTATTGTGGATTGGTGCATGATGTGATTTCCGGATGAACGGAATATGTGTTCTCTCTTGCGGTATATCGGATGGAAACCCGAACGTAAATTCCGTAGCTGAATCCGAATGGACAGTATTGCGGTTTGCACTCGGGATACAATGCCACGTACCACTTGAGAGACACACGTATTTCGTTTCATCCAACCTTGTGTTCGAGCATGATTTAGTCTAGTATGTTATTTATTTCTTGAGCATGATTTAGCCATTAGTACGTTATTTCTTTATGCATGATTTAGTTATTTACTTTCGCAATAGGAATTTAATTTACGTTTATGTTTAAGTTGTTATTTATTTTTCGTGTTTGATAATTCAACATGCTCATGAGATTATTGTGTGATACAGTATGCTTGCCGTTATGATGACTTATTTTTAAAGCATGCAAACTTAGACATAGGATTTATTCTCTTGAATGCAAACTAGGTATAGGTTATTCTTGAATATGTTGCGTAGACTCGGTTAAGTTATTGCACAAATCTTTTCATTACAAGTGGCATAAGTAAGGGACCATTCCGAACCCAACGGTTTGAGGTCTTCCCTTGCGAGGGTGAGTGCGGCCTTAAATCATTTTCCCGGTTCACACCGGGTGGCGACTCCATGTTATTTCTCCGGTTTAGTTCCCCCGTGGGCTATTCCGTACTCCCAACTAGGCCGCGAGCCTAGAACAGCGTCGCCGATTTCTGTGTTCTACACCTAGTGTCCAGTATTAATACATGACTATTCTAAAGTCGATGTCATTATTGACATATTTATACATCAATCTAATATGCACAATGACAATACCATTAATAAGATTTGAAATGAAAATGTAGTAGTTTTATTAATAAATAATAAAATATAATGTATTATACATTATCCGGATTGGCGCTCCAAGCACCAACTCCAACACATGGAACATGCAAAAAAACTTATTGCATTTAGAGTTTTTGATGAGCAATATACTGCACAAAATATTTATAAAATGATTGAAGTAATTTTTGATGAATATGATTTATTAGGTAAAATTTTAACAATTGGTTTTGATAATGCATCTACAAATACTACATCAATTAGAGATTTAAAAGAAAGATGCCAACCGAATTTGGGGGGTCAATTTTTCATGTTCGTTGCACATGCCATGTCCTTAATTTATTTGTTCAAGATGATCTGAATTATTTAGAACCTTACATTGATCCTATTAAGATTGCAATTGATTGTATTTGGTCATATTCTCAAGTTAGGAGAGAATGAGCCAAGTTTTGTAAATTAAATAGTGTTAAAGCGGTAAAATTTTCACGAGATGTTCCAACACGTTAAAATTCAACTTATTTTCTTTTAAGTAAAGCTTTCCAATATAAAGATGTATTATGTAGTTTTTGTATGGTTTTATAAGGAATTACGGGTTAGCGTAGCGGAGCGCGGAAAACTTATTTTTCCGATTTCAAATTTTTTTATTGGAACAATTAAATAAACTTATATATTTAATTAACCAATACATAAAATCTGCAATTTTAATCCAAGAAATCATATTTCTTATAATTACCGAATTACCCCAAAGTTTTGCAAATTAATTTTGGTCATTAAAATGTCAAATACATATTTAATTGATTCCAAATCAATCCCAAAATAATTTATAAATGTCAAATACATGAAATTATAAATTGAAACAAAATCCATAAACTTTTTCCAAATTGCCGAAACTGCCCAGATTTTTTCATTAATTGCATTTTGGCCTAATTTGTTCAAAACACATCAAGATCAAATTCAATTAATCCCAAATTTAATATACATCAAATATACATCAAATTAAATCATATATATGAAAAGCCCCAAAATTGGAATGGGTTAAGAACTTTAATTTCATAAATTACTCTAATTTCACAATTTACTTTAAATTGACAAAATTAAACACTTTAATCAACCAATTACCACACCAATCAAGTCTCACCATCATAAAATTAATCAAGAACAATTCTAGGTTAATTATGAATGGCTAATCAACTCTAGAATGACAACTTTAAATTCTTATTAATCTATTAAGCTTAATTACAATAATAAGCTTATAAATTAATCATACATGCTTAACACCTTCAAACAAGCTTCCAACAAATTTAATTACAAACAAAAAGAGTAGAGACATGATCTTAACAACACAATTTGAAGTTAAGAATAATAGAAACAATTTCTATTTAGAAGAAAATGTGAAATTACATACAAAATTTCCAAATTCTGGCTTTGTATTTCCTTTCTTTCTTCACCTTTTCTCTCAAATCACTTTGTAATATTTTGTTAAACTTGTGTGTATGTTGTAATTGAAAAAAAAAAACAATTTTGTATATTCTTTTACAATGGCCGAATTCAACAAATAAAAATAAATAACAATTATTTAATTTTGTTTGATTTTCATTAGTCCACATTTTAGAATATTAAAGTTAACATCTTATCTTTAATAAAGCAATCAAAATATGTTCCAATGAAACCATGTCATTTCCAACTTTAATAAAGTTAAAATCATTACAAAAGATATTTAATTTTTTTAATAAATTTAATTATTTAATAATTAAATAATTAAATAATAAATATCAATATTTTAAATATATGTATTATATTTACAATAAATATCTCAAATATATTAATGATATATATCAAATATCACAATTTGATATTTTTTTAATGTGTATTTAATAAAATCAAGTATTAAATATAAATACACATTAATTTGAAAATGACCGTTAGGTCCCGATTGCATGTATTTTTCGTTTAACCGTTAAACGAGTTATAAATAATCAGTATTATTCATAACAATTGCCCTGGTGCTCTACGAGTGTATTTCATTGGTGAGACTCTCTAGATTCAGGCATATCCGTCATGAAATCAAATTTCATGTCCATAATTCACCCACCTATAAATTATGACGAACACAGATAAACTCTCTGAACCATAGGGGTCGAGGTCACTGCATACGTATAATCACTCCATCACAGGTATCCAGGTTATTCCAGAGATATAGATCCAAACGTCAAATCACTATATATATAATCACGTCGACGTTTCTATTAGCAATCCCTTAATAACACTTAGAACTGATTTCTACAGTGTACCACAGGCCCATGGATTTCACATATTGCTAATTCCATATTGAATACCTATGCTCTGTACACAGAGCTAACAGATCCTTTCTTGATACACACATGATATCCTGAGCATCAGTCCACACCCAACGAACAACGGAGGTCTGATCTAAATAGATCGGTGACATGACTGCCATCTAAGTGTGAAGGATAACTCAGATATCCACAGTGGTATCTCAAGTCAAAGAATCACTATGCTCACTCAACCCAAGAAGTTTCTTATTGACGTTAGTGTACCATCTATTAAGAATCTTCGGTGAGTCATTCAGTGTCTATCTGCTATAAACACCTACACGTCTATACGAGTCTCCAAGACTCATGCTTCACTGAGAAACCAACGGAATCCAAGATTCCAATATACGACATGTACTAGTCTTTACAGGTTTAATTTACTGACCAAGTAGTGTAAACTTTGACCGAGAACTGTTTAAGAATGACAACGTCATGATACATGTCAATGTCAGTTGCGGCGCTTTTGCAACAGTATCATAACTAATCATTCTAAGGTCGGTTACGTCTTTACCATATTAAGGAAGAAGTTATATAAAAGAAACTGTTAATTTTATTCATAATAAAATGTTACATAAGTATTTACAAGGAAATACATAATAAAATTGGCGCTCAGAGCACCAATCCTAACAAAATCTCCCACTTGCTTGAGTGCCAATATCGATTTTATCTAATACCCATCGACTCTACATGTTTATTAAATAACTTTGGAGGAATGACCTTCGTAAGCGAGTCTGCTACATTATCTTCACTCGATACCTTGCACACGACAATGTCCCATCGCGACATAATCTCTCGAATGATGTGGTACTTCGGTTCCATGTGTTTCGACTTCTTATGCGCATTTGGTTCTTTTGCTTGCGCAATGGCTCCAGTATTTTCACAGTATAACGGAATTGGATTCTAGATACTTGGGACTACTCCTAATTCTGTGATAAAGTTTCTAACCCAAACAGCTTCATTTGCAGCTTCAGAAGCTGCAATGTATTCCGCCTCTATGGTGGAATCAGCTGTCGACCCCTGTTTGGAACTCTTCCAACAAACTGCATCACCGTTAAGGGTAAACATGAATCCTGATGTAGACTTTCTATCATCAGGATCCGATTGGAAATCAGAATCCGTATACCCATTAACTTGCAGTTCATTTCCTCCATAGATTATAAACTTATCCTTAGTACATTTAAGATACTTGAGGATATGTTTAATGGCCATCCAATGGTCATTTCCTGGATTAGACTGATATCTGCTCGTCACACTAACTACGAAGCTGATATCAGGCCTAATACATAACATGACATACATGATGCTACCCAAACATAAAGCATAAGGTTGATTAGACATTCTAATCTCCTCATCTTCTGTTTGCGGACACATCTTCTTCGAAAGATGTAAACCATGTCTGAACGGTATGTTTGTTGTCTTACAGTTACCAAAATTATATCGTTCTAAGATCTTATCTATGTACGATGATTGGGATAACCCAATAAGCTTCCTTTCTATATCTCTATAGAGTTTTATGCCTAAGACATAAGAAGCTTCACCTAGGTCCTTCATGGAAAAATTCTTACAGTGGTAAGCTTTGATGCCTTGCATCATCATATCCCAATATCATTCCCAATGATAAAGATATCGTCAACATAGAGAATTAAAAATACCACCATACTCCCACTGGCTTTCTGATACACACATGATTCTTCCAAATTCTTGAGAAAACAAGACAATTTGATTATCTTGTCGAATCGAAGATTCCAACTTCGTGAAGCCTGTTTAAGTCCATAAATCTAATTTCATTTAATATATCGAATATATTTTTTTATCGATTAATTCCAAATTAATCGTTCTCTCTCTTCCATTTGAATTTTATCCTAGATAAATTCTTTCCGCAATTAATCCTAGATTAATTTTCTCTCTCATAATTAATCCTAGATTAATTCTGTTCGAGTCAAACGTCATCGGTGCATCTTCGGGAAGTGACCCATGAGATCTCTGGATATGTTGGCAGTAAATCCGGTTATCGGACTATCCGAATACGTGCGTACCCCATACCACGTTTTTACCGATTTACAAGACATGGTTGGCTTCTAGCAAAGCATTGTGCCTCCCCAATTCTCCAGAAATATTCTTTTAAGGAATATGTAATCTTTATCAGTAGTATACGTAGTATTGCGTATTGCGATCCAGTATCGATATAACATGTTATGCCTATGGCTGGAATTGTGTCTGCCCCGTACGAAGCATATATCGGATCTCTGGTAACTAGTCTCTATAATCGGATAATCATGACCTAGTCATATTATCCAAATGACTGCAGTACTAAAGAGTACTAGTTCCGTATCCTACGTGATCATCATCTCCATATGACTGGAGTGAGACTTCCATCTTGACATCACACCCAATATACTACGATTCTCAGTATACCCAGAAGAGGCGTACACAGAACCTGTTAAAGCCCCAGACGACCAAAACCAAAGTATATTGATTGTCGCAAGTATTAGCGATGCAAGTCTCAGGTTAAGACCAAATACACCTACCCTGATTCGGATTCCCATAGACACATAGTCATACTACCAATAGTATTCCGATGGGTCTATCCAGAGCGAAGCTGTTTCCGTACCATCGGTAAACAGAACCTCCTATTACATTTGCATGAGTATCCAATACCCAAATATATGAGAACTATGTCGTTATGCTTCCATAACACGCATCAGTGTAATACTAGTCTATTCCGCATTATCGATGTCCAGTCTCGATAATACTACGACTAGGGATATTTAATGATTAAACCTTAGTGGATTAATATTGTCTCATATCTTATTAATCTGGTACTAATCATATGGAATTTTATCATTTATGTATCTCAGTCATCTAATTACAAATGATAAAAGAGCAATTTCATTTGTCACATAGTTAATTTGTACAACAACACAATGTTCTATACAAATAGTGATGCTATGGGTCATAATTGTCCAACAATCTCCCACTTGGCCTATAACCAATCACTCAAGTGTCCTACACCTGAACTATGTACGGATCGCTCAAACTTCTGTTGAGAAACTGTTTTCGTCAGCGGATTTGCAAGGTTATCATCTGATTCGATTTATTCGATCATCACATCGCCACGATGTATGATCCGACGAATCAGATGAAATAGTCGAAGTATATACTTGGATCATTGATGAGACCGCGGTTCCTTAGTCTGTGCTGAAGCCTAGCTCAGCTGCTAACAGAACTATACCTAATCTAATTAGGATTATATAGACCCAAAAATGCTTCTTTTGCTGCCTCAGCTGCAGCAATGTTCCATTTTTTTATTTATTCAGCAACAGTATCTTGCTTGGAAGATTTCCAGCTCACTATTCCGTTATTCAAACTATATACGTACCCTTATTGCAACTTTAAGTCGTCTTTACCGATTTGGAAAGTTACAGTGGTGAACCCAGTCACCTCAAGTTCTCATTCTCCGTAGCTTAAGAAAGCATCCTTAGTTCATCTAAAATACTTAAAGATGTTATTAACATCAATCCAGTGACCATCACCTGGATTGGCCTGATTGTGACTCCATATACTCAAAGAATATGAGACACCAGGTCACGTACATCTTTTCAATATACGATTTCTCGGAGAGTGCCAACAACTTTCAGATCTATCCCAATAGATCCTTATTCCTAGAATAAAGGTTGCCTCTCCCAAGTATTCTATGGAGAATTTTCATGAAAGTCAAGCTTTCATCGATTGTATTATGGGAATGTCATTTCCAAGAAATGATATGTCATTATTATATCGGACAATCATTGTGAGTGCGCTCCCACTAACCTTTTATATACACAAGAATTATATTTGTTTTGAATTAAATCATATACCATTATGATTACATCAAAACGCTAATTCCAAAAACACAAAGCTTGCTTCAATCCATAAATGGATCGATATAACTTGCAAACTTTGTTTGCACATTTTGGTACGACAAAATCGTCAGGATGTTGCAAATATCCTCCAAAAGGTTTCCATTTAAGGAAAGTGATTTTGACGTCCATATGCTATATTTCATAAATGAAATATGCAACATTAGCAAGCATTATCCAAATGGATTTAATCATGGCAACATGTGAAAAAATTTTGTCGTAGTCGACACTATGTCGTTGATGATATCCATTATGTATAAGCTTAGCTATGTACATTTGTATGTTTCCATCCATGTATGTCTTCCTTGAAGACTCATATAGTACCAATAGGCACAATGCCTTCCGGTACATCAACCAGTGTTCAAACTTGGTTGTATACATGGAATCCATTTTGGACTTCATGGCACTTTGCCATAAAATGAGTCGATACATTGTATCACTTCCTCATACGTAGCCGGTTCGTCTTCCTCAATAAGACTGACATCTACATGAGGTGAGATCATAAACCCATACCTCTCAGGTTGTTTTCTGACTCTCTCTGACCTACGCAGTTCTTGTGTATTCGAAGATTATTGTACAGTTTCATCCCTGATGAACTGTTGGTGTTCCGTGATGACTCGGTGCCTAGAACAGTATTACTCCGATTTTCATCGAGTTTTACTTTCCTCCCACTTACTACTGCATATAGGTATTCCTTTTAGGAAAACCGCATGGAGAGCAACAATTACATTGTTCTCTTGTGAGTTGCATAAGTACTATACTTTGGTTTCCCTAGGACAACCCAAAAATTAGGCACTTATCCGATTTGGGTTCTAGTTTGGGATCATCCAAACATATGCCCAGCATTCCAAATCTTCAAGAATGAGAAACCCAGTTTCTTTCCTGTTCATATCTAATATGAAGTCTGTCTAACAGATTTTCATGGAACCTTATTCAAAATAAATATTGCATTGTTTAATGTGTATCCTGAGAAGGAAATTGGTAGCTTAGAGCGATTCATCATCAACCTTACTATATCCGACAAAGTCTGGTTTCTCTGTTCGGACACACCACTCGATTTAGGTGTTCCGGGAGGAATCCACTGTGGAAGAATACTATACTCTTTCAAGTAATCTTGAAACTTATATGTTTAAGTATTTTACACTATGGTCCAACCGTAATGTTTTTAATACTTTGATCGGTCTGTTTATCTACTTCGTGTCAAAACTCTAAAAGTTTCTAACTTGTGTTTCATAAGATACACATAACCGTAACGCGATGCCACATCCGTAAAGGTTACGAAGTATTCATATCCACCTCTAGCCTAGCTAGATATGGGCCCACTTACGTCACTATGAACGAGGGCTAACAGATCGGTGACAGTTGCACTTTTACCAAGTAAAAGGTGTTTTAGGCACTTTGCCTAATAAACTAGATTCGTAGATATTATTTGAATTAGAATCAAATCTGTCCTAGTACCCACTCTTTGAAAGTGTGGATATACGAGTCTTGTTAATGTGTCCCAGACAACAATGCCACAAATAAGTCTCATCTGATTAATTCAGTTTGAGCTTATGTTTCTCATATTATATGTTTGAGATTCATTTATATTTTAAATATAAATACTGTTATTCACATCTAATGTGCTTATCTCAATATCATCTTTATAAACAAAACACTTAGTGTTCTAGAATATAAAGGTATACCCGCAACGGGTTAAACTAGATACATAGATAATGTTCCTAGTCAAACTAGATACATTATAAAAGTCTCCTAATTTAAGTACATGCCCAAAGGGCAGTTCCAAAACTTAGGTTTCTATGGCCAACACAGCGACTCATGTCCTGTTTCCGACTCATAGGTCGATCTCACCTGAAGTCAGTATCCTGCTAATCAGCAGATCCCGCACATCAGTACATATATTTATGTACCACATCTAATATCAAAAATCCAATTTTGAAACCAGTAGTGAACATGTTTATGACAAACATACTTGAAGCCGGAGCCTTGCCCCGCCTTCACTTCCTTCATGTATGCCTTGTCCATACGGCAGTCACGCTTCCAGTGACCCCATTTGCCACAGTTTAGGTAGACATCTTGGGATATGTCCTTTATCTTCCCAGAAGACTGTGATGATTTTGCCTTTGCCCATTTTCACATCCCTAGAACCCTTCGGCCAATCCTAGACCTTCTAGGATACAGGAGTAAGATGCGTCTTGCGCTTCTTGCCCTTTTGTAAGCTCTGGCTCTGTCTCTGTCTCCTTGAGCATAGCCATTAAATCTCCAAGAGTTTTCTTTTGCAATCAGTACTTCTAAGATCTAAGTATAGATCTTATGAAGATCTTTCAATTTCAATATCATACTATAAGGATCTAATCCTTAGTTCTGATGAAGAAATTAAGGAATCATTGCGGCAAGCATAACATATTGAGCACTAAATTTATCATCACCATGAGTCTTCCAAAACTCATGCTCCACTATTTGCTCAACTCCGGGCTAAGGCCCGAGATGTCACTCTATCAAATAAAGTAACTTCTCGACTCCCAGGACTATCCTGAGGTTCTATTCCCAATCTGAAAATTGAAGCCGCTTAAAGACATTTTCACCCAGGATTATGTTTTAAACGCTAATCTTTCAATTATCTTGATTCCAATAGTCCAACTATCCAATCAACGATTTCGGGTACTATAATGATTTTTATAGTCTAACTATATAATCAACTACTATTTGATTGGTTAAATTCAAATGTATTGATTACTATAATCCAATTATATAACAAACTATAAATGAAATAGTTTGAATACAGTCCAACTGTTTAATTAAAATAACAATTGAATATTAGTCCAACTAATATATGTAAATTTTTAATGACGAAAAATTGAAATGAGCGCGTATTGGCAAGTAGTTAAACGAAATTGCAAATTTAATACTTGCCTCCCAATATTTTTCGACGAGCCTCTAACCTTCTGTGGAGTACTCGGGAAACCTAGTTTCCTAGTGGGCTAGGATCTCGTTAAATAACACACAATCTTGACTTTGGCCAACAAATTATATGATATTTAACTAGGTAGATCTCTAAGATCAATTGGATCTCATCCAATTCCTAGATCCAGTAGGTAGACTTCCAAGTCCGAAACATATATCCAATATATGTAAATATATCCAATATATTTCCTAACCTTTTTCCTCTAAATCAACTAAGCATTGGCTTTGGCTCAACAAGCTTAATGATTCTAGTTAAACGCGAACCATTGACAGTGGGAAAGCTTCGTAATCGAGGCCGATGAGCAAGAAGTGACCTTGACTTTGGCCAACAAATCACAACTTGCCCAAGGCGTATGATATGGAACAAAGCCTTTATAATTCAAACATATCCGCGATGGACAAATGTCTTGACTTTGGCCAACAAACCAGTGCCAATCTTGGATCTTGAGAGAGAATCACTCAATGGAAGGAAATCGCTTAATATTTATTGAGGATTTTTTCGTGTAATTGGCAACCAATTTATTATATTTTATTAGGTCTCATCATACACCCTTAAGCATGCATTCTAAAAGCATAATAAGGCACGAATAAAATAATAATGATATGCGGATGAATATCTCACAAATTGTTCCTAGAACAAATCACTCCATTTCCTCTCCCCGGCTAGCACTATTCTAACTTCTACCCAATTACATAATACTTCTAAAGAAACCTTATTTACATTGAAAGGAATAGGTGAGAAGAGAATTACAAAGAGTCAAGAGATAAAGGCTGGACACGCAGGTCCAATTTAATAAATTCTAAATTTATTACAACAATTTCCAAAATTTCCCTCACCCATCTAATATCCATCCGATATACATTATTCATACAATACATCCATGTATTCACACAAAGCATGTTATCAATCAATCTAATCCAATTAATTAATCTTTGATTAATGACCATCCAATGTTCAAACAACGATTTGATTTGCGCGAGTCCAACTCGTTTAAGAATAAGTACTCAAAGTGCGAATTCTTGAATTATATCGAACTAAAATTTTAAATCCAATTTAATTTGTATTCAATACTAATTCTTTATTTAATTCCAAATTAAATAATTACACTTTAAATGTACCTTTTAGACTTGGATTCCAAATCCAATCTTTATGGGTCTCAAAGCCCGATTAACATCAAATGTCAACTTAATTAAAGTCCAATGGGCTTTCAATTAATTTCTTAAGGCATGGGCTTTGGCCAATATGGGTCAAACCCAAATGCCAAGGCCCAATAAAGGAATCACCCTATTTTCCATAAAATTAATTTCGGCCCATTAGGCCTAATTAAATTTTAAAGGCCCAATTATCATATTTGGACTTTATGGAAATGGTTTTAGGCCCAATTGGATCCAACCAATTATCCTAAACCAAACTTGGCTCAACCAAGCCCATTAAGCCCAAATACAACAACATTAGCCCAATTCAAAATTAAAGGCTAATTTATTTAATCACAATATTCCAAATATCACAATTATTTAATTAAAGTGTATTAGCCATAATTAATTAGTTAAATTAATATTTCCAAAACACCAATTACACTAATTAATCATGCTTTAATTAATCAACTTATGTCCAACACAAATTGAAGCAAAATCAATCCAACATGCTCTCCAAGGCTCACGGCAATGATGGGATTTTTATATCCGATTTTGATTTCAATCCAATTAAATCACAAATAAATATATCCAAACATTCTAAACACATCCAATGGCTTAAAATCAAAAATCACCAAGAGCTACAAGGGTCATCACATTCGGCCAAGCATATGGAATTAGGGGAAATTTTATCCAATTCAATTTCTCAATTCCTAAGATGCACAAATCCAATTTAACATCATCCAAGCTCAACCAAAAAATCAATTTGAAGAAATCATGCATAAATCATAAAAGCCCCAAATTAAAGTCTATGAACCCTAATTCATTTCATGCTTAATTTAGGCTCTGATACCATTGTTGGGTTCTCTAAGAACAACCTAGGATCTATTAAGCATAAAATTTGTGTGAATAAACAAAGTAAGATAGCGGAAAGTACTCACTTTGATCGGCTAAGAGGATGTAGGAGATAATAAAATTTTCCAACCTTTGTGTTGTGCTCCAAGCTCTCCTTTGCATGAAAAGCTTAGATTCTTGAATTCCAAACTCAAGGGAATGGTTTCCCTAACACCTTTGTTTGACTCATTTGATGTGCTAGCATGCAAGATTTTGAAACAAAATCATCACACATGAACCTTAGGTTCACGCCATAATGGAGAATGAGAGGGGGATAGGTTTCGGTCATGCCAAGCATGAGAGGGAGAAAGTGTTTTTCTTGTTTTGTGAATTATGTAATTGATTTCCAAAAACAATTACCTATTACAAAAATCCAAAGTTGGTAAAAGTCATTACAAAATGACAAAGAGTGTAAGATAAGCAACCACCAACTTCTATCACCATAAAGTAACAAAGTTGACTAGTTATGTGACTTGTGTGGGCCCCACTTTAATTCAAAATCCGAGTGGGCCCGCAAACACGTTCCGGGCTCGGGTTCGTTAATTCCGAATTAACGAATTTTCCGTTGCGACTTAATTAAATCAAATTTAATTAAATAATTATGTCTAGCAAAATTACTATTAAAGTCGCTTGCGAATTAATTCTAAATTAATTCGTTCGCCCGAATTAAAATCCAATTTTAATTCCGTTATGAAATCTAATTTCATTTAATATATCGAATATATTATTTTATCGATTAATTCCAAATTAATCGTTCTCTCTCTTCCATTTGAATTATATCCCAGATAAATTCTTTCCGCAATTAATCCTAGATTAATTTTCTCTCTCATAATTAATCCTAAATTAATTCTGTTCGAGTCAAACGTCATCGGTGCATCTTCGGGAAGTAACCAATGAGATCTCTGGATATGTTGGTAGTAAATCGGTTATCGGACTATCCAAATACGTGCGTACCCCATACCACGTTTTTACCGATTTACAAGACATGGTTGGCTTCTAGTAAAGCACAGTGCCTCCCCAATTCTCCAGAAATATTCTTTTAAGGAATATGTAATCTTTGTCAGGCGTAGTATACGTAGTATTGCGTATTGTGATCCAGTAACGATATCACATACTAGGCCTAGGGCGGGAATTGTGTCTGCCCCGTACGAAGCATATAACAGATCTCTGGTAACTAGTCTCTATAATCGGATAATCATGACCTAGTCATATTATCCCGATGACTACAGTACTAAAGAGTACTAGTTCCGTATCTTACGTGATCATCATCTCCATATGACTGTAGTGATACTTTCATCTTGACATCACACCCAATACACTACGATTCTCAGTATACCCAGAAGAGACGTACACAGAACCTGTTAAAGCCCCAGACGACCAAAACCAAAGTATATTGATTGTCGAAAGTATTAGCGATGCAAGTCTCAGGTTAAGACCAAATACACCTACCCTGATTCTGATTCCCATAGACACATAGTCATACTACCAATGGGATTCCGATGGGTCTATCCAGAGCGAAGCTGTTTCCGTACCATCGGTAAACAGAACCTCCTATTACACTTGCATGAGTATCCAATACTCAAATATATGAGAACTATGTCGTTACGCTTCCATAACACGCACAAGTGTAATACTAGTCTATTCCGCATTATCGATGTCCAGTCTCGATAATACTACGACTAGGGATAATTAATGATTAAACCTTAATGGATTAATATTGTCTCATATCTTATTAATCAGGTACTAATCATATGGACTTTTATCATTTATGTATCTCGGTAATCCAATTACAAATGATAAAAGAGCAATTTCCTTTGTCACATAGTTAATTTGTACAACAACACAATGTTCTGTACAAATAGTGATGCTATGGGTCATAATTGTCCAACATTATTTATATCAGATTGTTTACATTTATTAATTCCAGTATTAAAGATATCTTGTGAGGTACACAATATGTAATGGCCATGATCGTTTGGGGAACAAAGGATCTGAATATTATAACTACCATATAAATTCTTAATATTTACATTATAACCTTCAGTATCTAATACAAAAAGGGACATAATATTGCCACACATCCAGGCACAAAATAGCAGTCATTTAACAAAAGTCTCCCACTGGGTAAGAGAGTCTCGCATATGCCCACTGCAACTGGATCCAGAGAGTCGCCACTCCTGAATCACAACTGCATATCCCTAGATTTCAGCCGTCTACTTCCCGTCAGCACCTGCAACGTATTGCTAATGTGAATAGGACAAACAGAATCCAAAATCCAATTAGATGTCATAGCTTCACAACCTAATGAGATATCGATAACAGGAAAAATAAAAGTACCCGATGTCAATGCTTTTTCCTTCCTCATTTGTGCGAGATAGTCTCATGTTCTTCAGGAGATGCATCTGGTGATATAACAAGCGGTAATGGACCTTCCAAAATGTACCACATCTTCTCGGAATTGAGGACAATCCTCAAATCCATATCCCAATCCGCAAAGTTCTCAGCGCCTTTTAGCTTATTCGTATTTAGCATACGAGCAAAAGGATTGGTTGGAGGTGCCGCCATTTCAAATTTATCAAATAGACAGCGAATCAACGGTAAGCAGATAAAAGATTAAACAGTTTCATATTATATCATAAAGCATTAACTAGATCATGGATTTTTAATCTAAAAATGCATCTCCCACTATTTCATGCAATACTGTAATCCCCAAACAGAATACAAAACATGCGATAATCAAATCATAACATAATAGTGAAAGGTGGACCCCATGAATATATTTCAGCTCACAGCTTTGGCACGTTCTCGCCTACGTATATTCATTAGGTAGACAACTCATTGTCAATCACTCAATAGTGACTTCTGGGTTTTCGGTCCTGGTCATTTCTCGTTGTGACAGCTTTGGCACGTTCACAAGGAGGCGTACCAAGGTTAAACTTGTCAATGATGAATTCAAGATACTTGCGAAACCTTGACAGCTTTGGCACGTTCAGGATTCCGCTTTCGCTTGAATTCACCTAATATCAAATATATCTGGTACAAATAAATTTCTACTGGCCATATCTTCACAGCTTTGGCATGTTCTCGGATATAGTCGCAGAAAATTTATCGATAAGCGATATTGACAAGACGGACCAATTAATATGCATCAAATACATATTAAATTAAAACCTTATTTTAAATAGAGATTTTTCCACAAAAGATGCTTTTACTTTATTTAATCAAATTAAATAAACACATGTATTCATAAAGTCAAGATTAAAGTCAACATTGAATTTTAAAGGCATAATCATATATCGAGTGTCTAGAATCAGACTCGCTCTGATACCATTTTGTAGGGTTTTATAAGGAATTACGGGTTGGCACAGCGGAGAGCGGAAAACTTATTTTTCCGATTTCAAAAATTTTTCTTGGAACAATAAAATAAAATTATTTATTTAATTAACCAATACTTAAAATCTGAAATTTTAACCCAAGAAATCATATTTCTTATAATTACCAAATTATCCCAAAGTTTTACAACTTAATTATTTTGGTCATTAAAATGTCAAATACATATTTAATTGATTCCAAATCAATCCCAAAATAATTTATACATGTCAAATACATGAAATTATAAATTGCAACAAAATCCAAAAACTTTTTCCAAATTACAGAAATTGCTCAGATTTTTCCATTAATTGCAATTTGGCCTAATTTGTTCAAAACACATCAAGATCAAATCCAATTAATCCCAAATTTAATATACATCAAATATACATCAAATTAAATCATATATATGAAAAGCCCAAAATTGGAATGGGTTAAGAACCCTAATTTCATAAATTACTCCAATTTCACAATTTACATTAAATTGACAAAATTCAACACTTTAATCATCCAATTACCACACCAATCAAGTCTCAGCATCATGAAATTAATCAAAAACAATTCTAGGTTAATTATGAATGGCTAATCAACTTTGAATGGAAACTTTAAATTCTTATTAATCTATTAAGCTTAATTACACTAATAAGCTTATAAATTAATCATACATGCTTAACACCTTCAAACACGCTTCCAACAAATTTAATTACAAACTAAAAGAGTAGAGACATGATCTTAACAACACAATTTGAAGTTAAGAATAATAGAAATAATTTCTATTTAGAAGAAAATGTGAAATTACTTACAAAATTTCCAAATTCTGGCTTTGTATTTCCTTTCTTTCTTCACATTTGCTCTCAACTCACTTTGTAATATTTTGTTAAACTTGTGTGTATATTGTAATTGAAAAAAAAACAATTTTGTATATTATTTTACAATAGTCGAATTCAACAAATAAAAATAAATAACAATTATTTGATTTTATTTTATTTTCATTAATCCACATTTTAGAATATTAAAGTTAACATCTTATCTTTAATAAAACAATCAAAATGTGTTCCAATGAAACCATGTCATTTCCAACTTTAATAAAGTTAAAATCATTACCAAAGATATTTATTTTTTTTAATAAATTTAATTATTTAACAATTAAATAATAAATATAAATATCTTAAATATATGTATTATATTTACATTAAATATCTCAAATACATATATTAATGATATATATCAAATATCACAATTTGATATTTTATTAATGTATATTTAATAAAATCAAGTATTAAATATAAATACACATTAATTTGGAAATGACCGTTAGGTCCCGATTGCATGTATTTTTCGTTTAACCGTTAAACGAGTTATAAATAATCAGTATTATTCATAACAGTTGCCCTAGTGCTCTACGAGTGTATTTCATTGGTGAGACTCTCTAGATTCATGCATATCCGTTACGAAATCAAATTTCATGTCCATAATTCACCCACCCGTAAATTATGACGAACACGGATAAACTCTCTGAACGATATGGGTCGAGGTCATTGCATACGTATAATCTCTCCGTCACATGTATCCGGATTATTCCAGAGATATAAATACAAACGTCGAATCTCTATAGATATTATCACGTCGACGTTTCTATTAGCAATCCCTTAATAACACTTAGAACTGATTTCTACAGTGTACTACAGCTCCATGGATTTAACAGATTGCTAATTCCATATTGAATACATATGCTCTGTACACAAAGCTGACGGATCATTTCTTGATACACATAGGATATCATGAGCATCAGTCCACACCCAAAGCTTTTATTTTTTCAAAGAAATATTTATCAACTCTAGAATGCATCTGACTCTTCAAAATAATGCCACCCAAAAAAGCAGTGGAGCAAAGGTGTCGTGTCATGGAGATTATAGTTATTGGTTTTCTGATGCAAGAAGTTTCTTTAAACTTTCTGCTCTGTTATTGGCACTTAATGATACTTCTTTCTAATTTTGTTCATCAAATCCTTTTATCTTACGAGTGTTCTATGTGATTGATTTCCCAGAATGGCAGACAAGGGTTCTTTTGCTCTGGATGTGCACACTCAGAGGCTGACGGTGAGGACCCCTTTGGAGAATCAAGGAGAATTGCCTGCAAAAAGTGCAACAACTTTCATGTCTGGATTGAGACCAAGAAATCCAAATCCCGAGCAAGATGGTGCCAGGTTTTCCCATTTGCTTTCTGTCATTGTCTGTGGTTTTAAGATGTCAGGCATTAATGAATGTCGGCCTTAGCATATTACCATATGGAAAGATGTGATCCAGATTTCTTTAAGCACGGAGCACCATTTCCATGTAAAGAAGAGGATTTTGTTCCCGGTGCTTATGTTTTTCCTATCGGAATTTCCCTTTTGAAGGAATGTAAAGATTATCATCAAGCAAAAGATGGAGATGGATGGGTTGAACAATCTTCCCAACCCTTCTTTTTTGGAATGTTGCAGACGGTAAGTACCTATTATTATGCCACCACCAAATTTGGAAGAAACAATAACCGAGGAAGAATTCCTCGAGTGGTTACAGAACGCAGTGCAAGCGAGATTGTTTGACAATTTCAGTGGCAGCACCTCCGCTGAAAGCCCACCTGCGAAAGATGGAACCAGCACGAACAGCAGCGGCACAACAGGTAATAGAGGCAGCAGCAACAAGAGAAAGAAAAAAGGAAAGAAGCAACGGTGATCTATCGTCTAACTTCCCCATGAGACTCCTGTAACTGTAAGCTTAGAAATCTGGGCTCCGATTCTGATAGAAGTGTTTTTATAAATTTCGAAGGCCGAGGAAAGATTCTACAAAATTGTATGCCAGCATGAATGAATAGAGAAGGCATTCGAGCATACATTATAAAAGTTTGTATAGATTTTCTCTCCCTTGATTCTTCTATTTTCTTCACCGTTTGTGAAAATCAGATTTGGAGCACTGCATCAGTTGGCCTAAAAATTTTGACAGCTTGAAACATGCTCAGAAATTTGCTAGCTAGTTTGGTAAAATCTCGAGTGGAAGCAAGAGATTTGGGGTTCAAACCCCACTCATATATAAATATATGTATTCATAAATAGCAATAACAAGCAAACCCTGAAATAAGAAATTTAAACATCAAGTGGATACTAACTAATTTAGTTTGTAAAATCTAATAAATAAAAATAAGATATATGGGGTTCGTGAAATTGGGCTGTCCACATAAGGTAATGTGATGTATCTTGTTTCTGAATATTTTGGAGCAAATTTTCTGATTTTTGCTGTAGCTTGGCCAGATATCAAAAGCCAAGGCCGCCCCAAATTGGTGGCTTGTAACGCAAGGAAATCAGGATAATGAGAACTCAAAAAATGAATACCCGATGTTAAATTACCGGAAGTATAGCTGTCATTATATGGCAGAAACATCTGTTTATTATACTAATTTTTCATTGAAACTTTTGCATAATCATGCCATAACTTCCCTAGAATTATAAAATTTCATATTTGCAGATTTTTTAAAGGGAGAAGAAAGGCAGCCAAAAATGTTGATGAACTTTTGAGTTGGAAGCCAAATGGACAATGATTTTAAGACCTTGTCAGAAAAAAAGATGAAAATCATCTCCCATGTTGTGATAAAAGAGAGACGAGGCAATCACCTAAGATTTCCCCCTCCCCGAGTTCCATACTCGAAAGGGCGGAGCTAAGGTTGATGATTTTTTTTATCTAGTTCCGTCCCAATAAGATCTCATTCCATTCGAGATAAAATTTGAGGTGAATCTGTGTCATGGGATGTGATAAAAAAAATATCTTGAAATTTTAAATTGGGTGGGACAATAAAAGGATGAAATCTTAGTGGGATGAAACATGATTTAATGGGATGAGATAATTTTTTTTAATCTAAAAAATAACAGGATGGGACATGGATAATTTCTATCTTGGTTGTCACATAACCGAGATTAATAAATCCCTACCGGTTTTGTCTCATTGCCATCCCTAGGCAAAACTAGAAAATTTTAAGGGGCCAAATAATAAAAATGTTAAAATTGAAAGTTAAAAATAGAAAAAAATAAATAAAAATTAAAGGCTAAAAATGCTTAAATCTAAATTCCATAGTGAAGGATATGATGATGGATTCACTATAAGAATACGATTTTTGAGCGTTGCCAAAATTCGACGCTACATATGTTCGACGCGTCCTACCTATTTTCGACGTTAATAAATGCCTTAACTTTTTGATAGGTAAGGGTTTTTAAAGGCTTTTTAGTGTCGCCAGAAAGAGTCGATGCTAAATGTATGACATTTAGCGTCGCTACGTAGATAAGCGACACTAAAATATGAACATACATCATCGCTACCGTTGTTCGACGTTAAATATTGATGATTCTACATATGTAGCGTTGATAGTTAGTTGTCGACGCTAAATGCCTTCATTTTTTGCGTCGAATATACGTTGGTGACGCTAAATGTTGTAATTTTTACATCGGTTTTCTGTTCAATGCAAGATGTTGTTACTTTTAGAGTCGTTTTATTTTGGCAACGCTAACTTATATATTTAGTGATGATTTTCTTGACGACGATAAATTTTTGGACGCTGGATCCTATTTCTTGTAGTGATTATGACGATGCCTACGACGATGAAGAATATGATGATGGTGAAAGTGACGGGACGAAGTTGACAATGGTGTTGAAGATAGCTTTATTACAGTCAATGTAGATGATAATAAAGAAAAAGAAGCCAATGTAAGCATCATATGAATAAGAAATATTATTGCTAGAAAACAAGTAAATAGACGACATTTTCTTCCGATCGTAGCTTTGTAAAAGTAGTATATAAGAGATTATCATAACCACAACATTGATTCTACATGGGCAAAATCTAACAAATGATAGATACTCATCATAGCAAAATGTAATGGATACAAACGTCAATAACAGGGATAATAAAAAAGAGAACTTAACAACTGTAGACGGTGAATGTATCATTCAGTTCACAATCGAGAATTCATAAGATATGGACACCAACGATCCTGTAAAATAAAGACAGAGTGAGTGCAGAGTAACTACCTATCGGTGTGGTGGATATCGTAGGCACTCTGACGCTCAAGTTAGTGATGGTGACAAGGGGAAAAAAAGAAAAATAAGGCAAATGATTATCTTGATCTTCGTATTTTGTTACCGTGAGGGCAATAGGCTGGAGTTTAGGGAGTGATATGCTTTGAAAATTCGAGTGTGAGAGCTAAAGCTTGAAGGCCTCAACCTCTTAGACCTCATCTCCATTTATTGGCTGTAGAAGTAGTCTCTTAGTTGAACTTGGATTCATTGGAATATTTGAATATCAATCCTACCAAGAGAGGGTAGTTCAGTTAGGATTGATTTTGAAGTGCCTAGATATATGAGATTAGGTGTAATCCTAATTGTATTCGGACTTGACTATCGTATTTATAGGTGGTTTGTCTTGATTTAAATACTTAGTTTATTTGTTGAGAAGGAATTAGTCATGTGTAGACTAGCGGACAATGTCTACTAAGACATTAAGTAATATATTTTGTGTCTCTTGGACACCTTTAGGTCGTATAGACCTTTTACCTTTATGGGTGTATGGGCTCGTGGGCCCTGCATGTGAAACTGTATGTAGGCCCATGGCTGTTGATAGCCAACTGTCGATAATCATGCGATGAGCTGTCTAATTACAATAGGTGTCGGCTGGAGCTTCCTCAATAGAGTGGAATTAGATTGAGCCTAGGAGTAGGTCCAAATGGCAGACTGAGAGAGCCTGGCTGTCGATAGCCTTGTATTTGAGCATGTATTAATCCAATAGACCAGGTGCCAACTGGAATATCCATGTTGATCGGTCATTGGTAGGAGCCCATGATGTCATTTGGGCTAGATGAAGGCTATGAGATATGGTTTTAAATGAGTTTGTCGTGTGGGCTTGTCAGATGACAATATGTATTATTTAGGCCTTGAGTTTTGACTGAGACACAATGATGTTTGGGTCATTAGCCCAAATTTGGCCAGTACAGTTTGTTATCTAATCTATAAGTTAAAGAGTCCTTAGCTTGGAGAGTAATAAACGAGTATGTCATCTGGAGTTTCCAAGTTGATTGGGTCTTCAATGTCTTTTGGACTTTCAATGTCGACTAGACATGACGTTAGTCTGGGATTTCCCTCAGTCGACCAGACCTGATGGAGATCCAAGAGAGTCTTCAGTCGACTAGAGTAGATGAAGGTCCAAAAGAGTCTTCAGTCGACTGGACCAGATGAAGATTCAAGAGAGTCTTCAGTCAACCAAACCAAATGAAGGTCCATGAGAGTCTCCAGTCGATCAGACCAAATAAAGATCTATGAGAGTCTTCAGTTGACCAGACCAGATGAAGGTCCATGAGAGTCTTCAATCGACTGGACCAGATGAAGGTCCAGGAAAGTCTTCATTATCGTTTAGACTCTTTAGTCGACTGGACTAGATGAAGGTCCATGAGAATCTTCATTGTCGCTTGGACTCTTCAGGAATACTGGGTTTTTGCTGTCGCTTGGACTCTTCAGGAATACTGGGTGTTTGCTGTCACTTGGAATTTTGGTACTGAGTGGTACCTCTGTAGATGGAGCTGTTGTATTGGTTAGTCTACCGTGCCGACTAGAATCACCATGTCGACTGGAATCACTAGGTCGATCGGAATTAACTCTCACTGGGTGAAGGTTATTCTAGTACTCTGGATCAGTTGGATGTTTTTTCACTTCAAATAGACCGGATGAAGGTCTATAATAGTGTTTCTTGGTTGACTAGCTCTGCTGGATGCTTAGAAGGGTATCTCTATGTTGATTAGGAGAGATATATAATATTGAGTGTATTATAGGTTAAGTGAATGTCCTATATTGTTTGGAGCAAGATGGAGTCTTCACACATTGGTTGGGACATGCAAATGTCAAGTTATCTCTATACCATCAATAGTTCCTTTTCAGGGTTTAAATGTTCTCAAATGACCGCAGAGTTATTTGACACTCTTCATCTTCTAACTTAGTTGGGCTTTGCAAGATGGGCTTTTAGAAACTTGAACTCTTTGTTAGTTGCCCACAACTGTAGCTGAAGTGACCACATCTAGAGTTTTTGAGGGTTATTGGTAAGAAATGGAGTGTGGCTGATAAGAGGGAGTATAAGTGGGGGTTGGAAGCTCATTTGTTTGCATTCTCAAAAACTCTCTCAAGTTAGCATTTGGAAGAGATCTCAACTCCCTTCAAGGTATTCCTTTATATTTTACATCTATGACACGCTCAAAAAGTGAGTCTTTACTCCCAAGTATAAGAGCGTCGAAGTAATAAAATAACCTGGTAAGTCCGGGGTCGATCCATATGAAATAAATTTAGTAAAACAAAATAACAATTCAAGTGAAATAAAAATATTGGATTTGTTTGAAATGGTGGAAAATTTTAAATTGACCTACAACAATAGATTAAAATATTGGGGGTTAGGAGATCCACTTTTAATATTTCAAATATAGAGAAATCTTACTTTTTATAATATCCAAATTGTTATTATTACCCAGTTAATTTACTTCAGGAATTAGTTATGCCAAAACATATAAAACCAGCCATAAAGGCGGTGATAACATTTGTCTATAACATGTCCAGTTAAGTACACAATTATGCTAAAAAAATAAAACCAGCCATATAGGGGGTAGCAAAGTTTGTCAATAATTAATCCAGATTTAAATTACTTATTTCGATTACAATTTATATATTATAATATAAATAATATTAATTTATATTCTCATGTTAAGAGCACCACTCTTTACTGACCGGCGTAAACACACACGTATAACGCAAGCGCACGTATCGTTCAAGTAGTATAAAAATATCGATCCCATGAGGACTTAATTCCTACTGTTGTTATTAATTATTGATACTATTTATTTACATGTATCTAATTATAGGGAGAAGGGAATTGATTGCTTTTGGTTGGTTGAATGTGGATTTGCTAATTAAAATAAAAACAGACTCAAAAGAAAATACTAAGGAAAATAAAAGAAAAGACTCAAAGATCTAGGGTCGTGACTCCACACAATATTATTATAAAGATGAATTGAATCTCTTATCTATGTGTAATAAATCAGTTTGCTAACCTGTAACACGAAAATATGCAAAGCCTCTGTCGATGGTCAGACGCAAATACCCAGTATAACCCAATTGAACCATATGTCTATGTCAACCAAATTACCTGGATTCATTAAGATTAAGTTCCAATTATGGCTACCCCCGCCCAACAGGTATATGTCTATCCTGTAAGGAAATCTATTAAAGGGTTATCTATCCTCAAGGAAGATCGTGGGCTATTGAATCTAAGGCTGAAACTTGAAATCCCTATGTCTAGTTCATTTTAAGTTTACCATATCAATCTTATTGGTGATCAGACAACAAGAAGCATTAAGCTTAAGACTCAATAAACAAACTAAAGAATTACCCATAAAAAGAAAATCAATTATTAAGTGTGTGAATATTGTGTTTCATCACTTCCATAGAATAAAATAAAATGCTGGGGGTTAGAGGATCCACATTTAATATTTCTTATCTAGGAATCTCACTTATTATAATATATAAATTATTTTATGTTCTGCTTTCTCAGGAATTAATAATGTTAAACATTTAAAACCAGCCATATAGGCGGTAATCCATTTAGTCCAATTACACCAGCCATATAGGCGGTAATTATCTGTCACATAAAGACCAGCCATATAGGCGGTAAAGTAATTTATATTTAGACCGACCATATAGACGGTAATAAAGTCTGTCATTAATTAATCCGGTTAAATTATAATTTATAAATTATAATTAAGTGAGATTTACCTAGATAATTATATTAAAGGTTTCACCTTTTACCACAGCGGAAATTTAACTACAAAACATAAAGTAAATAAATAAAAAGCTGTAATAAAAACTAAAAATAAAAATACATAATTTTAATATTACAAAACTATATGCTTCCTATGAAATCAGGGAAAAAATCTCAAGGAAAGCACACCAAATGAAGTGCTGAAGAGCTCAATTTATAGGCATTTTCTAGATCTGGCGTCGCGAAGCTGGCACGCGGATTTGGTCAACGCGGTTTGACCACGCGCGTTTCGTCGGTGCAATCTAGTGAGGACACGTGTCACACGGTGAAACGGTGCAATGAGAAGCTGACACATGGCACGCGGTGAATGGCTGATATTTTGGTCCAATAAGAAGTTGACACGTGGCACGCGGTAAAGATCGGTCCAATGAGAGCTTGACACGTGGCAGCATGTGATTCGCCGGTGATTCGGTCCAATGATAAGGCGACACGTGGCACGCGCTATGTTTGGTCCAATATGATTGTGACACGTGGCACACGGCGCATTTTAGCTGATCTTTTGTGATGATGACACGTGGCACGGCGTAGGTTAGCAAGGTCGGCACACGTTAGCAAGTCTAATTTCTCAGATTCTGACACGTGTCCCTCGGCACACGTTAGCATGACTGGCGCACGTTAGGCGTCGCGACGCCGGCAAAATTATAAAAATGCCATTTTTCATACATTTCACTGTTTTGACCCCAAATTGCTTCCAGTGCTTTCCAAACTTTATTTATCTGCAAAATAACAATAAAACACATCAAAACGTTCACAAAACCCGAAAAACTATACAAAGTATCAGGTTAAATGAGTGGGAAATAGTGATATAAATATCACTCATCACACCCTCAAACCTAACATTTTGCTAGTCCTTGAGCAAAACACAAAATAAAATAACATAAACAAATTTAAACTATGCCACTTTCGTAGGGATCACGGTTGCATTTAGCGTATGTAACAAGCCTTTAAACCCCTAGGTGTCCCTAGTGGACGAGTTGTAGTCTCGTGAGGGTTTACAACAATGATACCCACAAATATTTTACAAAAGTAAAAAGAAAGTAAGACTAATGCACACAAAAGCAAAAAGACTAGAGAAAAGAGAATAAAGAAGTTAGTGACTAATTAGGTGAAACTTCTACTCCAAGCTACTAATTGTTTTCTTTCTTTCTTTCTAAATTACTGAATAAGTAAATTCTCCTATTATATTTACCATTCTCCATATACACAGCCAACAAAATATTAATCAACTCATTTTTGCCCACAACAGTCACAAGTGCAGTTGATAAGAGAGTAATATTTTTGTCCTAAAGTTTTATCAGAATTCACACCTTTTTGTAGCAATGGAATATTTTTCTGATTTTTTCTTTGATTTTTGATTTTTTTTATTTATATACAATACCTTCCATCTATGTAACGAGTGTTGGGTCGGTGGCTCCCAAACCAGTTGGCTTTAGGGCACCAGGTGTTAAGACACCCCTACGGACTTAATTACTCAGACTTCAAATCTATATATTTTTTTGCAACATCTTTGATCCATGTAGCGAGCTTTGGGCCGGTGACTCCCAAACCAGTTGGCTTTAGGGCACTAGGTGTTAAAACACCCTTACAGACTTAATAACTCGAATCTCAATTTTTTTTTTTACTCCATTGCTTTTTGAGATGCTTCCTCCAATTAAACTAGAGCACTGAATATTACAAACTTTTCAATTTTAGCTCATGTCCGTATGTTACAATGCATGTTGATAATATCTGCTAACTGAGCATATGAAGATCCATTTTAGTCAGTTTTATGGAGAATTCACAAATTAAATAATTCAAAAGGAAATAAACAAAAATTAACTTGTTCCGAAATAGGTTTGAGATACGTCTCAGGAGTGAAAACTCATTACTCAGCTATCTCTTACCAATTTCACCTTTTTAGTCAAAATAAAAACACAAAAACGCAAAATATTTTTGTAATTTTTGAAAATTTTTCAAATTTTTTTTTTTTATATTTTTTGAAAAATTTAGGACTAAAAATAAAAACAAAACACAAATTAAAAACAAGGTACTGATCAACTAATTCCCTCCCCCAAACCTAAATGAGACATTGTCCTCAATGTCTTAAACAGTAGAAGAAGAGTTTAGAAGATAATACATGGTTAGCTGAAATTCTACAGGAAATTAAAGGTTAAGATCCAGATTAATCCGACGCCTCTTACCACGATCGTCTTCGGACCAATTTATCTTTGAAAGGATAGGGTCAATTTGTGGTTTATAGGCTAAGAGTTGGTCTATTAGATCCAGAGCAGTTCTGGCAGTGAAGAAGAGTTCTTTTAAAGGTTTTGACACGAACCCATTTCTCCGGGCATCATCAAGAAACACACAAAGAAAATCATAAAATCCATCAACGTTGTATAGTCCAAGCAGTTTTTGGTGTATGTTCAGGTTCGCCCAAGATAGCACTATAAAAATTTCCTCCAATGTACCCTAGCCACTTGGCAAAGTAATAAAAGCATCAGCACAGTTAATCATTTCTACCAATCGTTCAGACATACCTGGCACGATCAGTTCATCTTCATTTGATGGTCCAATAAGATTTGCCTCCTCCAAGGGTTTTGGGATGATTCCCAAAACGTTACTACCTCCTTTCTGTACGGCCTTTGAAACGATCCCCATCAGTCCAAGATTACCTCCGCCATATACTAAGTGCATATTCCTTGCAGCTAAAACTCGACCCAATTCCTGTGCTGCTTCTACGTATTGTGGCTTAGTACCAACACTAGTACCGCAAAACACATAAATGTTTTCAACTCGTCTTCTTGAAGTGGCTTCCATGTTTTACTCTGGATGTCTTCAAAAGTGCAATGATGAGTTGAATTTATAGAACCTGAAAAGTGTTGGATAAAATGACCCATAGCGTCACTATTTGCACAGATCATTGTGTTGTTGTAGCAAATTAACTATGTGACAGGAAATTGCACTCGCATCATCATTGTGATTAAATCACCATAGATATATAAATGAAGAGAGGTCCATATGATTAGTTCCTGGATTGAGATGATATGAGACAGTATCAGTCCACGAAGGATTAATCATTAAATATCCCTAGCCGGAGTATTATCGAGACAGGACATCGATAATGCGGAATAGGCTAGTATTGCACTTGCGCGTTGTGAGGGAACAACGGCATAGTTCTCATATATATAAGTATTGGATACTTATGCAAGTGCGATAGGAGGTCGTGTTTCACCGATGGTACGGGAAACAGCTTCGCTCTGGATAGACCCCTCGGAATCCCATTGGTATTATGACTATGTGTCTATGGGAGGCCGAAATCAAGGTAGGTGTGTATAGTCTTAACCTGAGACTTACATCGCTAATACTTACGATAATCGATAGACTTTGGTCTTGGTGGTACAGTGCTTTAACCGGTTCTGCGTACTCCACTTCTGGGTTTTATCAGAGAGTCGTAGTGTATTGGGTGTGATGTCAAGACGGAAGTATCACTTCAGTCACATTGGAGATGATGTCACGCAGGACGGATACGTAGCTAGTGCTCTTAAGTGTTGCGCAACCATCGGATGTTATGACTAGGTCATGCATATCCGATTATAGAGACTAGTTACCAGACATCTGACATGTGCTTCGGACGGGGTAGACACTTATCCAGCCCCAGCCCTAGCATGTGACTATCCGATACTGGGCCGATATGCACAATACTACGGTATACTACGCTTGATACAGATCTATATATTCCTGTAAGAATATTTCTGGAGAATTGGGTAGGCATGGCGCTTTGCTAGAAGCCAACCTTGTCTTGTAAATCGGTATAAACGTAGTACGAGGTGCTTACGTGTTCGGATAATCCGACGATCGTATTTACTGCCAACATATCCGGAGATCTCATTGGGTCGCTTCCTGAAGATTCACCGATGATGTATAACTCGCACTTTAATTAATCTGGGATAATTCGATGAGAGAGAAAATTAATCTGGGATTAATTGCGGAGATATTTTATCTGGGATAAAATATTAATTAAAGAGAGAGAACGATTAATTTGGAATTAATCGATAAAATAATATATTCGATATATTATAAGAAATTGGATTTCGACGCGGAATTAAAATTAGATTTTAATTCGGGCGAACGAATTAATTAAGAATTAATTCGTTAGCGACGTAAATAGTGATTTCGCTAGGCGTAATCATTTAATTACGACGCGACGGAAAATTCGTTAATTTAGAATTAGAAAACCCGAGCCCGAGAGTGATTGTGAGCGCATTCGCATTTCGAATTTGAGCGCGGTACGCAAGTCACATCAAGCGTCAAATCGCTGGTCACATCAATTATCAAATCACTTGTCACTTTGAGTGATGTGACATGACATGTTGTTACTTTGATAAAGTGACTTGATGTGAATAGTAAAAGTGATGGGTAAAAGGTGAAAAGCATTGATTGTTTTTGCCTTTTGACTTTTTGGAATATGAAAAGGTTTGGTATATATATTTTATTTATTTTTGGAAAATAAATGAATAATATATATACATTTTTCTTTTTTCCTCACTATGAAATTCGGTCTTCTCTCTCTCTTGAGGTACTGTACACGTTTTTA